>SDVV010006988.1:0-18067 GCA_016164225.1 Gammarus roeselii
GTAAAGGTATGAGACCGATCCTTGCATTTGATCACGTATCCATAGATGTCCTACAAGCAAAGGTATGAGACCGATCCTTGCGTTTGATCACGTATCCAGAGATATCCGACAAGCAAAGGTACGAGACCGATCCTTGCGTTTGATCACGTATCCATAGATATCCTACAAGCAGAGGTATGAGACCGATCCTTGTGTTTGATCACGTATCCATAGATGTCCTACAAGCAGAGGTATGAAACCGATCCTTGCGTTTGATCACGTATCCCTAGATGTCCTACAAGCAGAGGTATGAGACCAATCCTTGCGTCTGATCACGTATCCATAGATGTCCTATAAGTAAAGGTATGAGACCGATCCTTGCATTTGATCACGTATCCATAGATGTCCTACAAGCAAAGGTATGAGACCGATCCTTGCGTTTGATCACGTATCCAGAGATATCCGACAAGCAAAGGTACGAGACCGATCCTTGCGTTTGATCACGTATCCATAGATATCCTACAAGCAGAGGTATGAGACCGATCCTTGTGTTTGATCACGTATCCATAGATGTCCTACAAGCAGAGGTATGAAACCGATCCTTGCGTTTGATCACGTATCCATAGATGTCCTACAAGCAGAGGTATGAGACCAATCCTTGCGCCTGATCACGTATCCATAGATGTCCTATAAGTAAAGGTATGAGACCGATCCTTGCGTTTGATCACGTATCCATAGATGTCCTACAAGCAGAGGTGTGAGACCAATCCTTGCGTCTGATCACGTATACATAGATGTCCTATAAGTAAAGGTATGAGACCAATCCTTGCGTTTGATCACGTATCCATAGACATCCTACAAGCAGAGGTAAGAGACCTATCCGTGCGTTCGATCACGTATCCATAAACATCCTACAAGCAGAGGTATGAGACCGATCCTTGCGTTTGATCACGTATCCATAGATATCCTACAAGCAGAGGTATGAGACCGATCCTTGCGTTTGATCACGTATCCATACACATCCTACAAGGAGAGGTATGAGACCGATCCTTGCGCTTGATCACGTATCCATAGACATCCTACAAGCAGAGGTATGAGACCGATCCTTGCGTTTGATCACGTATCCATAGACCTTGCTGAAGGTCTTGGAAAAACGGTTTCATGTAAACTTTTCATTTTTTTTACATTTAAGGGTCAAATTATAATTGGTGGTGAACATCGTCACGTCCTTCCGTGCACGTGCAAAACACTATTATTGGATGGGTGAAAAACGGAAAAAATCAATTATTGAAGCAACAAAAACACATCAGGGTCCAATATGAGCTAAATATGTAGCATTCTAGAAGCACATAAAAATCACATACACGGGACGTGGCCAACCCACAAATAGTGTGTGTGTAGCGCAAGCAAAATTGGTAATGATTATTAAAGATTAAGTGAAATCTACAATGATCAACTATAGCTCGATATCTGAACTCATGGGGAATTTAATTGATATTATTCATTAGGAAGGATTGTTCAGATCTAAAACCGTAAAAAAATCCATACGAAGTTGAATTCCACGTGGGGAAAGTCTAGTTTGTTTTTTCGGTTATAAACTAACCATAAACGAATTTTCTCTCGCTACTGTACATGACCTGGTTGCGAAGCAGAGTACACCATTTGATGCAGACAATCAAAGAGCCTTTAAACGAGGATAAAAGTGAAACTAGCAGCAAGCCACTCTTCTCTCAAACAAGAGTAAAAATTAACGGCTGATTAACATCGGCCCCCCCTCGGCCGAGGATAAACAACCACTAATTTCTGTCAATGAATCAAAGCTTCTTCACAGGCACAGTCAGCCGACTGTCCAGGACCAATAACAAGAAGGTTACACACTCTAGTGTGTTGGCCACAGGGGGGGAAGGGTTGCGGTTCATGTGTTCAAAGGCACCTCTGTTTGGTTAGCTTCCTTCGCCACCCTGGGGAACAACGAGACGTCGCACGCAACATGCGAAGAGGTACTAAGGGAATTTTTGTAAGCAGATCGGAGAGAAAGCACATATTCAAAGGCAGTTTAGGAAGCGCTGGCAAATTATTACAGGAGCTCAACAGCATTGGCCACAGCGGGACGAGCACGTCTCACACCACTAACGTGTTATCTGTATAACCATATGTCTCCCTCTTGGGAGGGGGAAACATGATGCCGTACACCACATCATACCGGTACATGGTGTATAAGTGGTTCAGTAGGTGACAAGGTGAGTAAAAATGTGTTGCCTTTAAATAACGAGTAGGCTGGGCTGGCCTTAGGTGAGATGAGTAGGCTGGCCTTACGCGAGATTAGTAGGCTGGCCCTACCCGAGATGAGTAGGCTGACCTCACGCGAGATTAGTAGGCTGGCCCTACCCGAGATGAGTAGGCTGACCTCACGCGAGATTAGTAGGCTGGCCCTACCCGAGATGAGTAGGCTGGCCTTAGGTGAGATGAGCAGGCTGGGCTCACGCGAGATGAGTAGGCTGGCCCTACCCGAGATGAGTAGGCTGGGCTTACGTGAGATGTATAGGTTGGTTAGGACCCTCTCGCGTGCCGTGTCACTACCTCGTCTGTCTTAATGCACTAATCAGAAGCGGTTTATTTCGTTGATCACTTCTGGATGTAGTTGAACAAAAATGGGTCTGAATAATTATATTCTTTTTTTTAAAGTCTAAGTCATTATTATTATGTGATGCAAGACTAGTCAGAGACATTTGAATTAGAAGATGAGCCGAACATTCAACCAGACACAAATCAGTGGACGATGTCTATAACAATCTTGACTACGTGAAACAAGGGAATGTGTTTAGACAATGCAGTAACGTTCACGGCTTCTCTGCAGTCTATTCTTCAGGAACATAGCCGATCATCATTAAATTTAGGTGCTTCACAAACTGTGTTGCAAGTAAATGAGTGAAGACGATTTGCATCCACGCAACATACGTTTCCAAATAAGGTGTGTTTGACGCGCCTCACTGTAGACGCGCCTCACCATAGACGCGCCTTACAATAGACGCACCTCACCATCACCATAGACGCGCCTCACCATATACGCGCCTCACCATAGACGCGCTGTTATGTTACAAGTTTCCGGGTTGCGATAATTGGGTAAATCAAGGTAGGAATGATCCAACATTGGTTTTATAATTGTCTTTTTGTAACAGGTAACAAGACAAAAGTTACTCTATCAATAGAGTACTGAATATAAAATTGATTGTCATAACGGACACAGAATAACAAAAGTGTAAATGCACGGCAGGTCGAATAATTGTATTATGGTGTAAGACGAGCGTAGAGTAGAGTAGGGGGGCTACGCCCGAGGGCGGTACCTAGGTGCTCGAGCGAGTCTGACCGATCGCTGTCGCCGAAGGCAAGTGTGTGTTATCGCTGTGCCCGAAGACAAGAGTCTCTCTGCCCTCTCTCGTTCGGGGCTGCCCTGAATAATATGTGGGAGGGCCATCTTCATGAGTATGAGGGTATCCTCCAATCAGAGAATAATTCACATTTTTGGACCAGTTAAAGAGGCGGGCCTTCTAATACCCAGACCTCATTGGTACTCTACAATTGAGTCTTTTAACGGATTTTGTTGGCTCCTCCAATCTATTGTTTACCATACATGATATCCTTGAGCTAAACAGTGTTATGGGATGTAGTTTCCCCTCCCCTATCGCTGACACGGAGATTTTCAAGGTGCGCAAATGGCCCTCAACTCATCAATGTCTCCTACGTTACACGATCCCCAAGGAGCCGCTGCCTCTTCTTAAACAAACATCGGAGGGGAATTAAATATGTGCTAGGCAAGGGACCTCCAAGAAACTTGAGCTAAGGGTTAACAGGCCTAAGGCCTACACTGTTTCTAGGGACACAAACTACGCACCTCTCGATGGTAATGTTCGGTTAGCTAAGTTTATAAAACTGTGCCAGAAGAGGCCGATCATAACAGCGCCTCACCATAGACGCGCCTTACAATAGACGCGCCTCACCAGAGACGCACCTTACAATAGACGCGCCTTACAATAGACGTGCCTCACCATAGACGCGCCTCACCATAGACGCGCCTTACAATAAACGCGCCTCACCATAGACGCGCCTCACCATAGACGCGCCTCACCATAGACGCGACTCACCATAGACGCGCCTCACCATAGATGCGACTCACCATAGACGCGACTCACCATAGAAGCGACACACCATAGACGCACCTCACCATGGACTCGACTCACCATAAACGCGCCTCCCCATAGACGCGACTCACCATAGATGCGCCTCACCATATAAGTGCGGTGCTGTTTAAGTATGAATACTTCACAGGGCTTGACAGCGTATTAACGACGAGCGTTAGATTAGCAGACTGCACGGCGATGGGGAGTGTTGGCACCACACGCCCGTACACCAAGATTGATATTATAAGCGGAGCTTCGGTAAAGACCCAAAATTGGCTTCAGATCAACGCAGTGAATTTTAAACAATCTGCATATACATAGAAATCAACTGCGAAAATCCATAGCCAGGAACACATGGAGGAAACTGCGAATTGTAACCGGACCAGCATTGCGATGTAACAAGATTCCACGTGAACCATCGATTCATTAGATCGTAGAAGAATGGGCACACTGAGATAGCCCTTGGCGAAGGCAGTCCAGTAATTAGATCATTAATGACTTACTTCATTAGCTCTCCAGTCCAAGAGCTGATAATGAAAACAACATCATTAATAACTTGACTAGTAGCTAACTCACATAAATACCATTTAAAGAACAAGCCACACGGGAACACACAAATAAGTTAAATCACCTACATATACATCAAACTACGGATAGCACATGGCGTATGTGCTAGTCACTTCAGCAACCCAACCAAAGGCCCAGCTTAGTTATCCACCAAAAAGCCACCCAGTAGCACCCATAATAAGTCCAACCCAGATTATCCAACAGCTCGCCCAAGCGTCGCCCAGCTTCCAAATCAGTCCCAGCCCAGGGACCAACCGAAGGTCCACTCGAGGAGTCTCAGGGACCACCCGAAGGCCCACTCGAGGAATCCCATGGACCACCCAAAGGGCCACTCGAGGAGTCTCAGAGACCACCCAAAGGCATGATCGAGGAGTCGCAGGGACCACCCAAAGGCCCACTCGAGGAGTTCCAGGAACCACCCAAAGGCCCGATCGAGGAGTCCCAGAGACCACCCAAAGGCCCACTCGAGGAGTTCATCATGTCACTCATGACGCACCTCAGCAACCGACCGAAGGGTCCACGCCCTGATTCACCAACCCAAGATCCATCAACGACTTAACCCACCCAAATGTCAACCCGCGTCGACCACCTTTTGGTACTCACCTTTGGAGACAACGGTGCCAGTACATCTCTGCAGAGCTGTTGCACGGCCTCCTTGCGCCTCCGCACAGCGGCGGGGGACACGTGCAGGGCCTCTAGGAGGGATGACATCCCGCAGAGGGGAGTAGGGATGACTAGTACGAGGTAGGAGGCATCACAGCGGTGTGGTGTCAGGCAGATAGGCGATGAAAGGGTCGAATTAGATCGTCGATATTGTGAGCAAGGGGAAACGTGAAACGTAACTTACATGGGTGACGAGCGGAACAGGCTCGACATGTGAGATGTCATCTTGGTAACGTCAACTCATTTGGAGTGTCGGGGAATAAAACAGTTACGCTGTCGTTGTCATCTTCGAGATGATGAGATAATTGTTATGTTGAAGTATTAGCAGCTAAACAAAAGTGGATGTTTACCGCTGCCAATTTCTTAAACACTGAATATGCTTAATGGTGATGTACCCCGTTCAGAACAGTTGGGGTGGTTATTATTCAAACGGAGCAATGCTATATACTTCTCGAATAGCTCTTATAAATGACGAAAACAGCACCTAAACTCGACAATATATCGTCCGTGTTTATGGGTCAAAATTGACCCTTAATACTGCTGATAAACACAACACTGTATTTAACACAAACACTGGCACCAATTCACAACACTGAACAAAACACAAAGGCAGCCTACACCTTAACAAAAAATGTAGCTATTAGCAATAGATATGTTCAAGTAGATAACAACTCAAGTAAATAAACACTTTTTCTAAAAACACAACACTTTTACTCCTATGGCTTAGCATGAACACAAATCCTATCGCAAACCTTGCTACAGAGGAAAAATACAAATTAATAGTACATGTATTTGCTTGCTAGCAATATTTTTAACTCGCACCATATCCTTAAAATTTCAAGTGGTATAATCACAATGTACTAACGGGATTCGACAGAAAAATTGTTCGCTAACATCAGATTTACCCCATTCACCGATGATAGTTCTACCATAATTTAAAGTTACGGCATTTCCCTCATCGTCTAACTGCCCATCCGTGTATGAAAGCTGCCCAAAAGTTCGACCAAAACTCCCCCTAAATCAGATTCCAACCAACCCAGAATTATATTCGACCAGGCCGTGACGCAACCAGAATTTTGTAAAGTCGTTTTAGAAGCATGTTATATTATTGGTTTGACGACGAATTAATTGCCAAAGGAGGGCGAGGGAATGCCATCGTTGCCTCCCTCCTCGGTGCGCCAGACCAAGTGGTTACAAACAACCCCAAGAGACCGCTACAACCGAGATACAAATAAACACCTTGTTGTCGTTGATCAACTATCAATGCAAGATAACCTAATGTTTAATTCTGCCTAAGAATGACCGTCAACGCGTCGCGTGATGCAGCCCACGCGTCATCATCCTGGTGATGCCTGACAATCACATGCGGCGGTCCAGCCGAGTCAATGCAGCCCACGCGCCATCATCCTGGTGATGCCTGACAATTACATGCAGCGGTCAGTCAAGTTAATGCAGTCCACGAGCCATCATCCTGGTGATGCCTGACAGTCACATGCAGCGGTCAGTCAAGTTAATGCAGCCCACGAGCCATCATCCTGGTGATGCCTGACAGTCACATGCAGCGGCCTGCCAGGTCAATGCAGCTCACGAGCCATCATCCTGGTGATGCTTGGCAGTCACATGCAGCGGCCAGCTGAGTCAATACAGAGGCATCGATACCAAGCGTGGAGAGACGACAGCTGTCAAGGACCTGTTATTAGACGTGCATGAAACACGTCTCAGTACCATTGCCTTGTTGGTGTTATTCGACGTGAAACATGTCCCAGTGCCTGTGACGTAGTGGTCATTAAACGAGCATGAAACATGTCCTATAGTAATTGCCATGCCAGTACTTTCAAACTTGAAACATGTATCAGTGCCTGTGACGCGGTGGCGTGTCATTAGACGAGCATGAAACATGTCCCAGAGTAATTGCCATGCCGGTACTTTTAAACTTGAAACATGTGTCAGTGCCTGTGACGTGGTGGCGTCATTAGACGTGCATGAAACACAATCCAGTACTACTGTCGTGTTGGTTTTTTTCAAGTGGAACATGTCTCAGTGCCTGTAACGTATTGTCATTGGACGTGCACGAAACATGCCAGGAACAGTGACGTGTTGGAGTTATTAGACGTGCACGAAGCAAGTCAGGGACAGTGACGTGTCGTTGTTATTAGACGTGTACGGAACACACCAGGGACAGTGACGTGTTGGTGTTATTAGACGTGCACGAAGCACGCCAGGGACAGTGACGTTGTTTTTATTAGACGTGCACAAAATACGCCAGGGACAGTGACGTGTTGGTGTTATTAGACGTGCGTGAAATGTCCCAGGAGCACTGGCTCGTAGACATTGTTAGACGAGCATGACACTCCAAAACACGTCCCAGATCTGCTGACGTGATGTCATTAGGCGCGTTAAAATGACCCAGTGCCACGGGCGTCCAAGTGCTTGTGGTCTAATATGTTACAATATACAGATTCGAATACAGACGTAAGACAGCATCACTCATAAAGTGCTGGCCGGCGTCAATACGCACTTTACACTCCACCCATGCATTTACAAGCATACAAAAACTTTAGGGGTCCGACCACGACCCTACAACACACACTTCGAGTCGAGGTACGAGATCAATGTCAACTTCCACGGGCTTACCCCGGCTGCGCCCTAATTGCCGAGCTCTCTTGTACCCAAGTGCATCTCGATATTCAATGAGACGCCAATGGCAGAAAAGTGCATCCTGCCTACGTCAAAACTTATTCATTCACGATCATTCTCACATCACGCCCATCCATTGCAAGCTCTTGCTATCCATTCACCCAAACTTAGGTCGTCTTCTATGACTAGGTCAAGTCGCCTACGATTTCACTACTCTTGCCATCAACACTCATCACCCATCATCAACACTCATCACCCACCCATCACTTTGCCATCAACACCCATCACCCACCCTCACCATGTGCTCGAAGTTCCGAACCTCATCAGAAGACGTGAACCTAATCTACCAAACAACTTTCTCACCGTCCCCGTTCTTATTCGAACCACGGCATTATTGATCGTGTCCCTCGACGTCCCTCCGGCCATGCCTTTCAAATATTTAAACTGAAGAACATCATTGAACCTCCTCTTTTGTGTTCTCCCTCCCTATGTCTCATCCCCGTGCTACAGGCCATAACGCTCTTCAGTGCACCAACACATTACACCCTTCCTACGCGTCAGTATCCAATAGTCCAGTCTCTACAGAGGAGCCCCGGTACCTGAAACAGTAAAATCCCCCCTATACGTTAACTCTTCATTAAGGCAGACATTTATCCCGCTCACATCGTCATTCCTGGAACAACTCATTAATTCACATTGATTCACTTAAACTGGCAAGTACCTTCTCTCACATGGTTATCACTGGAACGTGAAACATGTCCGTGGGTCAGGTTTATGTTATTGCGCGAGCATGAAACATGTCTCAGTGCCAGTCGCAGTTTAATGTTATCAAACGTACTGGAAACATGTCCAAGTGCCAATAATAGGTTGATGATATTAGATGTGCATGGGACATCTCCAATGCCAGTGGTGTGTCGATGTTACTAGACGTTAAGCACGCCTCAGTAGTTTCAATGATACTGTGATTCACGAGAAGCTGTTTTTCTGGACAGAAGGCGGATGCATATACAATAACATCGTGCCAATCTTTAAAGCCTACGACAGCGGAACGTAACCTAATCTTTTATCGTCTTCTAAAAATTGAAAATGTACGGAGATCGGTCAGCAAATGATAACAATCACTCGTATCTAAATTAAAATACTATTAAACTAAATACCGCACATCAAATCAGCAGCGGGCAATTTTTAGAAAAGTTGGCCGGCATGAACGAAATTCATCATAAGAGGGTCAGAAATATGACCACAAGAGTGGTCATATACCGTACGTAGTCGCTAACAAGAGACGTCCATGGTTGAAGGCTATTGCTACGTCTCATCACAAATCTTGAGTCCAATGCTGTAGCTAGATGCTGTAGCTAGATGATGCCTGACAATCACATGCAGCGGCGAGGAGATTTTTAGTAGTGACACAAATAATCATTATCGTCATAAGCGCGCGAATGAACTTTGCCTAAGAAGAATGGCAGTGCAAAATCGACCGTTGCTAGCTCTACACGCCGAGCAGCTATTGCGTGTAAAGAGTTGGAAGTGGACTATAATGAGAGCGCATCGTTTGAGTGGATCTGGCATTCGTCTCCATCTTGACAATAATGTATGCGCTCCATTACTCTGTCATAATTAATCTCATGAAAATCAGGCACAATACTTTGAATTTGTAACAAGAGTAACTTGCCAAACACTCCTAAACATTGAGACCCAATATCTACGTAGGATCGAATGAAACCAACGATGAACAGAGTAAGAAGATAAGAGCGAAAACAGTAAACTACACCAAGACGCGCTGGCTCTTGCTTTACACTTTATTTTGAGTTCGTCAGTCGTGTTCAGGCACGTTCGCTGGATGGCCAGCACCGGCTGCTTTACTGAATTGAAGACAATCTTCAATCTTCCCGTATTCACTCATCCGTAGCCAAGATAAATTTTATTTTATTTGGAAACAATTTTGGGGCATATTACGATATTATAAAACTCACTATTAATTTATTAGCGAACTGATTAAGGTTCGTCGCCTAGAGGGCGCTTCAAATCGAACGAATCCAACCCCCCACCCTGCCTGCGTGACGTTGATGATGTATGTGTACAGTCTCTGATAAGAGTTAAGAAGTCGAGACCACGGATAAGTTCGGTTGACGTGATTAGATTGGCAACGCTTACTACTAGTGTGCTAGTGTCAATGTCATTTCGGTACCGAAATTCATATCAACGAGTGCTGCGTAAAGACATGAACAACAGCTGAGGACTCAGATCGTCCTCCTAGTTAGGAATTTCGTGAAATCGAGTAGCTTGAGTATCAATGTAATCAGAATTACGAATGTATAGATGATGAACGAACACCAATGCATGTTGGCTCTTCGCGGAAGATTGTGATCACCAAAGCATAGAGGAGAGGACGTATGGCAACAGACAAGATATCAATAGTTTTTTAATATACACGCAAGCCGCTTACATAAAATGTTACTGATTTCGGTTGACGTGCCAACAAGATTTAAAGATCATTAAAAGTTAGCAGGCACACAGTATGGGTTAGCCAATGAGTAGCCTGTGCTAATGCCAATCAAAAGAAGCCTGTAGCCAAGCACATACTATATCTGAAACGAGACGGTTTCAATCTCGAGCTGGCCAGGAACAGACTACTCGAGGATTTTTCCGTGCAGTCAAAACAAAGGTTCGGTAAGTAGGAGTACCTACACACATGAAATAATAACTATGATAAGTCCATATTGTCATTACTGCGTACTGTTTGAATGGTGAGTGTCGCGTCAGGAATTTCTAAACGTATACAAATGCATCATAGTGGTACAGTACACATTTGAGTACGATCGAACAATCTGGTTTCGAAGTGTCACTTCTTGAAGCTGATCATCTGGGAAGCCATTAGCTGTTTTTCTTATAGACGGTCCAATCCTAACTCACTATTTTTGATGTGGATTAACAACAGATTGTGCAGTCACACACGGTCAAATTCAAGTGATATCTCGAAACCCGTTGGTTCAATCGTTCCCAAATATTCACTGTACCGTTTATCGAACTACCTAGATAGTAACCAATGCCGAATTCGGAAAAAACAAAATAATGACCTGACAAGATTTTCCATAATACGACTGCACACAGTTTCATACCCAACCCGAGTAGAGCGCTTTGATGGTTAGAACCAGAATACAAATGTCATTCTAAGTTTTGAATGGTTAATTTCGGTCCACACCATAGAAAATAAATTTAATACCTCTGCATCCTAGGCTCTTCTGGTTACAGAACATCATAGAAATCGTTACTGACTATAAAATATTATTAGTGGTCGCCGCCAGGGACGAGGAAAACTGGCACCGAGCGTTTTACACACTGGGTATTTGCACTACTAGCCGCCGCGACGGAGCAGCGCACATACACCACATACAACGGCTCAACTGCAACTGAGGCGGGATCCGTTTTTCTTAATTGTCAACAAGTTCCCTCGCTGAAGAACTTGTTTCGTACATGCTAGAATGGTAAATTCAACGTATTGTCATCTATCCATTACTGATGTTTTACTATATTCTTGAGTTGATAATGATACTTTCCTGTCAATAATCTCGGATTGAATTCTGGTAACCAATTCACTGCAATTTGAATTTGTTCCACGGTAAAGCGAAAAAATACGAATAGCTGACCCTGAAGATGGCCGAATTCAAACTGACTTAACGGATTGTCACAACATGTCGCGAATCTTTATTCCGGTTCTCCTCAATGACAAGCAGGCTAGTTCCGTAACAGTTATTTGTTCACAAATGGCTACACAAAACTAGGAACTCAAGTGTAAAATAATATTTTTTGACGTTTGTGGTATCACTCTACTTATGAATAAAATATTAATTTAATCAACACCGTTTTCTTTTAAAGTTTGGGTATCACTTTGATGTAACATGTTAACGTAACTTTTCATACGTCGGCACTATTATTTCTAATGTATGATTTTCACATTTTGTTTCTGAAGTGAGAGGATTCTAATATTATTTAAATATTGCCAAGGAAACGATGGAGTTGACCTTTTTTGTCCATTACTAAACAGAAATACCTATTTCCCACACATAACATTTCTTTCGTTTTGCCACCGTGATCACTGCATTTGAACGTATATGAGTACTAAAATATCACAAGAACCGACCTAGTATATCATAGGCCCGCCCCAGAAAGGTTGGGTCATGGTTGGTATACGATACATTTTTAGTACCTTCCTTAGATACGATCATGAAAATTGAACTGTAAGGAATTTGAAAAGTCATGCCACATCTTTTAAGTGGGCTAGAGGTGCTTTCATACAATCAAATGATCATAAACTCGTTAGTGCAACAGAGCATATTATTATGATGCTGAAGGTATGTTTTTTTTATGATGCCGAAGGTCACGAGACAATTTTGTTCCTGAACAAACCCTGGAGTCCAATAAATTAGATAGGCAGTTCATTTCTAATGCAAGCTAACAGCCCTGGTCTTGTGCTGAAAAACTTTAATTATCATGTGGATATAAGCAACATAGAGAAGCAGGGAAATTTTGAGAACGATTGGTCAAACTGTTCTGAGAAAGCACCTTTTGAATAGGACGGTCAGTGACGTCATAAAATTATTTGCTACGAAAATTACAAGGAAAATGTTTTATGACGTTACAGAGCGTCAACTACATGAGGTGATACCTCAAAAAAAATACGTTTGTCCAATCGTTCTCCAATTTTAATTGGCGCGGAGATGCTGATGCTAGAGGAGGTAGGAGATAAAGGGAATGAGGAAGAGGAAGGGAGTGGTAGAGAAAATGTAAGCGGACGGTTGTTGGTGGAGAGTGGTGATGTATCGAAGAGGAGGGCTGAGTATTTAGAGAAGTTGTTGAATGTTGTGGATGTCAGAGAGGCCGACATTGTTGCGCCGGTTATGGGAGCAACAACTATTGCGGGCACTTCTAAGGCAGAAGTAGAGGTGATGGAAGTAGGGTAATAACTCCCTGATTTGGACGACGTTGCGACTGGGTGCCTAATGAGGGGTGGAGTAACAGTATTCGGATGTTTGTTAGGGCAACTAAATTAGTGTTGTGCAACGGACGTGGTGTCGATAGAGTGGCGGTGCTTATATTATTCTGTTGTATTAAGCCGAGTGGTTACCGTGTCTGACTGCAGTGCCAGCCTCTGGCGCTGCATGTCGCGAGTTCGAGCCTCGGCATAGACACGACGGTCTTGTGGCGGGGGGATTAGGCACCTCCCCTCTCTGTGTCAGCCTATCTTAACCACCCGCATAACCAGGGGAAAACGGCTGTATGTCTATACATACATACATTAGGCAAAAGTAGATGATACAAAAAACAGAATGCAGTAACTCAAGAGGTATTAGTTTGTTGAGTGTAGTGGGTAAGTCGTACGGGAGAGTACTAATCTACAGGATTAGAGACAGTACGGATGTTGCGATTTGCAAGGAAAGTGTGGCTTTAGAAGTGGTTAAAGATGCACTACATTTCGCACTATCAAAATTCTGTTTGCGATTTATATCAGTAGAATAAGATTCCTTTATAAACGTGGCAGTAACTGAACGCGGCAAAAATAATAATATTTTTATTAGTGGCACAAATAATGATTATCGTCATAAGCACGCGAATGAACTTTGCCTAAGCCTACGACAGCGGAACGTAACCTAACCTATCATCGTCTTCTAAAAATTGAAAATGTACAGAGATCGGTCAGCAAATGATAACAATCACTCGTATCTAAATTAAAATACTAGTAAACTAAATACCGCACATCAAATCAGCAGCAGGCAAATTTTAGAAAAGTTGGCCGGCATGAACGTCCATGGTTGAAGGCTATTGCTACGTCTCATCACAAATCTTGAGTCCAATGCTGTAGCTAGATGCTGTAGCTAGATGATGCCTGACAATCACATGCAGCGGCGGGAAGATTTTTATTAGTGACACAAATAATCATTATCGTCATAAGCGCGCGAATGAACTTTGCCTAAGAAGAATGGCAGTGCAAAGTCGACCGTTGCTAGCTCTACACGCCGAGCAGCTATTGCGTGTAAAGAGTTGGAAGTGGACTATAATGAGGATCGCATCATTTGAGTGGATCTGTCATTCGTCTCCATCTTGACGATAATGTATGCGCTCCATTGTATCCATAAATAGCATATTAAAAATAATTGGAAGTTACACTAAGAGGCAAATCTAAGTAATCAAGCGCTTGCTGAATTTATTCTCATTAGTCTAACGAATAACAGAGGGCCAAACAACTGATGTTTCCTGGGACATTTTTGAAATACTTTTTCTATACATAACACGAACGGAAAAAGTAATAACAGATTATGAGACACTAACTCTAACCTAGCAAAATGAGGTGGTGCAATTCCAAACTCCAGTGCACATTTAAGGGTGTCCGGATTACAATTCTGCAGTGAGACAAGTCTAACAGAAGTAGCTTGCGATTGGAAAGGATGTGTTCTGGGCCTTCGTGGATCAGGAAAATAACTCCGATTGGGTCAACATTGAGGCATGGTAGAGGGTGTTCCGTTTGTATAGAGTAGTGAATTTCTGTCTTGACAGAAAGGCAGTTTAAGGGAAGGAACCGAGGTAAGTGCTTGATTCCCAGAGGAAGTGGGACTGAGACAAGGTTTTGTTGTGTCGTGTCTCCCTTGTTGTCTAATCTCTACTTGGATGGAATGGTCAAGGAGGTGAACACAAGCCAATTCTGTCAAGGATTAGAGTTGCTAAGAACAAATGAGCGGGGTCGGCAGTTGGGTCATCTAGTGTTCACAGATGATACGGCATGGTGGCAGATTCGGATACGTTGTGTAGGCTAGTATTGCAGTTTAGTAGACTGTGTGAGAGAAGGCAGCCGCGAGTTAATATGAGTAAAAGTGAAATAATAAGAAGTTCGAAGATTTTCGATGCGAACGGAATCAGTGTCCGCCTAAATGGAGAGTTCTTGGAAAAAATCAGTTTTTTAGGTACCTGGACTTCTCGTGGAAAGACAGGACGGGTAAAAACTGGTGTGAAGTCTAGAGCTGCAGTCCATAGATAAAGTAAAATAAAGAAATAAATTATTTCTACACAAACTGAATAGTATAATTTTACATCCTCAATCATTACATAAATATACTGAAATCTAAAGTATGTTTAATGATAAGCCAAGACTAACTCAGATAGAGTAACCTTATAGAGTACATCACAACATGTAAGTGAGTAAATGGAACCGGGTATGAACGGTAACGTGCATCTTACTTTCATAGCTGAACACAAGTTCACAACCTTTCCGGAACACGTCACGGCCAAAGGAATGTTTGATAATGCTCCCAGTACAGAACGGATATAATCTGTATTCCGATGACACATAAAATTGAGATCAGACAGAAGAATATTTTATAGAACAATTCGTTAGAATTCCTGAATCCTATTATCCGCCTAATACATTGGGTAGCAAAGGTTGTCAGGGCATGTGTCAGTTACAGTGCCACTGGCGTGCATGACTAGCTGTTCCGGGCCGGGTATATTTAAAGTGACGGTGTGTTCCCAGTCTTTGCGTGACGACGTTTCGCTCGTTTTGATAAGTTCGTGAAGAATACAGATACAAACATTCTGCAGAATCCCCAAGGCTGACAGAAGGGACAACTCCCACTTCTCTCATACACGCACACTCAATCAACTTATCCATTTTGCGCTAAAGTGTCAGCCCGGAAGACCCCGCAATACACACTGTTTCATGAGTGCGGTCCGTGGTCAGTGGCAGCAGCAGCGCTCGACAGTATGACTGGTTTATCCATGCTGCGTCATAGTGACCGCTCCTCCCCCTCCCCACCCACGACCATCCCGTTCCTCAACGAGACGCCAAGGACGGGAAAGCGCACCAGAGCCGAGTCAAAGCTCATCAATTTTACACTCACACCCATCTATTGTACCTCACTCTACATCAACACTGACGTCTTTCCTCATCCTTCCACCCAAACTTTGGTTATCCTCTGGGCCTACGCTCACTCACTTCTGCTTTTGCCGGCTTCAAACGTGTCATCATCCATTCTCACCTTGTGTTCGAACCACTTCAGGACACGTGAATCTAGTGTCCTCCAAATTCGGTCATGCCTCTAAACCATTCAACAATCTTCTCTCTTTCCCTCTCGCCTCTTATGACTCAGCCCCGTGGATTACAGTTGGCACAACTACAACCCTCTCTTTGCTTCCGTACCCTATGTCGTACAGCTCATTACACTCTTCAGAGTACCCAATACTTTACACCCTTCCTTCACCCAAGATATCACCTTTGTTTCCACTTGTCCACTCATCTTCGCATGAAAGCCCAGGTACTTAAAACACTGAACCTCTCCATTTGGGCGGACACTGATTTTGCTCGCATTGCCATTTCTTGAATATCTCCTTTCTTACCTTTTACCCACGTTAACTTACAGCTTTCGCATCTCCCACACCCAATCCAAACTCAGACACTAGGCTTCACAACTTCTCTGAATCTGCCACCAGTACGGTTTCAACCACAAACAGCAACCGACTCCATTGCCAACTCCATCCATTTGCTCCTAACTCCATCTCATGAGCCAATTCATGTAGATATTGAATAGCCAAGGAGAAATGAAGCACCCTCTTTTCAGATCCTATTTTCGCTAAGAACCAAGCACTTACATCGCTCCCTACTGACACATGCTCTGCTGCCAACATGAAACTTGACCGCTCTTATCAAATTTCCACCTACTCCATACAAACGCCACACCCGCCATAGCGTCTTATCAAACCTAGCGTAGGTTGTTTTTCGATTCACGACGACCCAGTAAATAACTTTTCCCTCAGAAAAAACTTCTCGCTGATTTGTCTCATTGCAAAGAAATGACCTACACATCCTTTAGAACTTCTGAAATCACATCGTTTTTGCCACTCGCACCATCCACCGTGTTTCTAATCCAAGGTGTCAACTGCTTTAGGCAAAGAAAATCCCGGGGCTTTCCCGGACATCACAACGTGTTTTCTAGCACATTTTGTATACATGAATGCTGAGCCTCAATAAACTGCAGAGGGTTCCGGAGCTTAATACCCTATCAAAAACGATAACTATACTAATCTTTATATAAAACCAGCTATTTTCTCTTCACCTCCTCCTAATCAATGACAAAACACAAGGCATCGTTTCACTTTGACTTGGGGTGGATGGATGATTATTCATTTTATAGATCGTTAACACTTTATTTTAGTATTTTAATATTTCTTCTTGCTTGGACTCTATCATTTTTCTCTGCCCTTTTTTCATGGGGATAAATTTTGAATTTGTTATTATTATATGTATCGAGGTTGGTTGAGACAAGGTGACCCAGAGAGGGGAGGTTTTGTGGGACCCGCGGGACTCGGGGACCCGGAGAACTTGGGAGACCAGGTGGATTTGGGGGGGTCCACTTGGACCTTTCTGGGGCCCCTTGGGACCCTTTAGGACCCTTTTGAGAAACTGTGGGACCCTTTAGAAGCCCCTCTGAATCCTGGAACCTCTGCTTCCCCCTCCCAGCGCTGTAAAACCCATACACCGAAAAATGTTTGTAAGATGCATGAGTAGAACAATTAACCATTACAGTCCGCGGATTGCTGGCGCAGAGGGCGAGGGTCGCGTCGAGGCTGGTCGAGGTGCGTCGAGATCAGTCGAAACATGTTGAGGCGAGTCGAGTTGGTCGCGACGAGCCGAAACTGGCCGAAATGATTCGAGACAAACCGAGATGAGCTGAGGCGAGGGGTCTCGAGAAGACCCGGGGGACTTGGGTCACCCTCCGGGATTCATCGGGCTCTTTTGCGACCCAAGGGACCAATGCCCCCCCCCCCTGCCCTATCCCCTTGAACAATCAGTGCGAAATCAATAATCTGAGCAGTTTTTTTGACCATGACAAACCTGCTCTTACTTTCTTGTTCACGATTCACAATATTATAACGCTGGAGTATTTGTGCGGGAGTTCGTGTTGGTGATTTTGTGAGTGGGTATTTTTTCTTCAGTCTGTGCTCGCTGCGCGTGCACGGACCATACGCAGTTTCTGGGGTTTACCTGGATTGCGCAG
>SDVV010006989.1:0-18066 GCA_016164225.1 Gammarus roeselii
AAGGCGCTGAGACCATATGATCCCAGCACTCCCCGGATGGCAGTAAGGAGGAATAACACACTACCTACCCTGCTTCAGAGCCCCAAGGATCCGCAGTAGTCCTTAAGGTGCGGGCTACGCGCTCCAACACCTGCTGAGGGGGAAGATGAAGAAGAGACAGAAAACGGGGATCCCATGCATGAGATCTACACTAGGTGTAGGGAATTTCACGCATGAGAACAGCAAGAATGGAAAGAAGAAGAAGGAATAGTCGTAGAAAAAGGTTGCATGAAAGAAAGAGCGCAACTTGGCTGTTATTTGCCACCCGAAAGGAGAATAGTTAGAACCGGTATGTGTATGTTTGAGTGTATGTCTGTGTGTGCGTGTGTGTGTTTGTGTGCAGCGACTATTAGGAGAATTGTTAAGAAGGAGTCTGAGACAAGTTTAAGGAAATTTAAACTAAACATAAGATGCAAATGAGGTAAATAAAAGTCAAGCAAATCAGGATAGGGGAGAAAAGGAGAGATAGTACAGGGTGAAGAAGAGGGAAGTCTGAAGGGAAATAAGGGTGTTCACCCCCCCGGTTGGGCCGTGACTCCGTGCGGCCCGTGAACCTAACAGATGCCTAGGGGGGGAAGTGACACACAAACACCATTGTTCTGTAACAGCATTGAAGTAAATTACTAGTAAAATATCATTATAGTTTTTTTGTAATTTTCAAAGACGACAAGTGGGCGCAATGCATGCAACTAGTCTGTAACGAGACTCACTAGAGGAGACAGGCGAGGGCGTGGGCACAGGAATCGTCCCCGCGGCCGCGACCACCGATGAGGCCTGGACACAGGTCGCAGTGCTGGAGACAAGTGGCTCCGTCGAACCGACTGCTGCCGTAACCGCGGTGGTGGTTGTAGTGACCGCCGGTATTGCGCATCCGCTCCATGCAAGGCGCGAGCTGCTCCTCTGTGCCACTCGCGCAGTACGGCTAAGTACGGTGCTGCGGCTGCACCCTCCCACCACACCCGCCATCCCGCCCGCGCGAGTGGCGAAGGTAGAGGCGCTCTTGGTCAGGACGCCGCTACTGATGATGGACAGTCCGCTGCAGCTGATGCTACTACTGCTGCTGCTGCTGGTGGTGGTCATGTTACAGGCTTTGCTTCTGAAAGCATTGCTTGAAAGTGTTCTGTTGGGATGAGACGTGAGACCTCTGGAGTTGGCCACCGACGATAGGTTCCTGAGTAAGTTGGACGTCGGACCACTACTACCCAGACTGCTGATGATGCCGGAATTTCTATGACTAAGTGCGCTGTTTAACCTAGTGCTACCACCAGTGCAGCTACTGGTGAGTTTGCTATCATTGTTGTTGTTATTTGTGCTACTGTTCCTGGCAGTGATGGTGACCACAGAACTAATGGCAGAGTTAACGATGGAGCTGAGATCAGCAGTTCCGATGGAACTGTACAAAGAGGTGTGAGGGTGAGAACTTGAAGTGGGAATGTTCCCACAGGTAAACGAAGAACTGGTGTCCATTAGAGTAAAACTGGCAGTGGTGGTTGGGAAAATATGCGAGCTCGTGGCTGGAACAAGTGTTAAGGTAGCGGTTGAGTGGGCGGGGGTAATAGTCAAGGGGGAGTGGTTAAATGAGGCAAGAGGAAATACACTCACACCACCACTGTCACTGTTGCTGGTGGTCATGGTGATGGGTTGGTGATGTGACTGGGAGTGTTGTGGTGACAGAGGAAGCACCTTTCTCTGCAGCTGGTGTTGCGAGACTGCAACTGAAGCAACAAAGGCAGCAGACGGAGCACAGCTTGTGTTGGGGCCTGCAATGCCGTGTTGCTGCTGAAGGGGCGGTGCCTGTGTCTTCATGGTGATGCGAGTGATGGGCGGCGAGTTACCCGCGGCTATAGAGGTGTTGCGGCGCCGACGCCGCGCCTGTTGCCTCAAAGCGTGCTTGCCTCCTCCGCCGCCTCCGCTCATGGTGACGGTGGTGACCTTAGGCGACACTCCGCTTAGCGCACCGGAGCAAGAGGAGGGGCTCCCACCACCACCACCACCCCCACCTCCGGGGGAGTTATTGCGCGAGGAAGCCGAGACCACCAAGCCATTGGCCTGTAGCAAAAAAAAAAAGAATTAGATAGATAAAGGAGGCATCTCTACTAGAGCTCTGACGCGAGCCTAAGTGAACTCCCACAAACCCAGAAAGGAATAGGAATAGGGCAACAGTTGGACACATTGAATGATAAGTAACCAGGGTAACTAGCGCAGTAGAATCTATGACATATGGACTCGTCGCTGCACAGACTGCTCTTCATTTAGAGTAGCTGCCTGCGTGTCCTTGGATTAGGGGATAAGATTGGCTAATCACAAGATGATATACCTAAAAATTAAAACAAAATATAACATGATTTTAAGCAGAGGATATAGCAGGATTTTTTACAAATAGACCTCAATGTTTTTGTGATAGATTTTTAATAGGAATGGACCATTCTTGCTGAAATAGACACAAACTGTGTTATCAAGTGCATCATTGAGCAGCTTTGACAACACTTGAATACCCTCTAAATGGTGGCCCACTGTGAAGTGGCTAACTCTCCATTTGCATGAGTTCACTAGTAGTTTCAAAACACAATATTGTGAATACTTGGGAAATTTGATATGAAACTGTTTTTTTGGCAATTAAGTGCAGAAACTGTTGCTTTATGAAACACATACTTAAAATAAAGAACATCCTGGGATAAGGAATTAAATTGGAAAATCAGGGTTCAAATCATCGAAATGGTAACAGTTCTGGTACAGTTCCTAGACATCATTTTCTGGCTAAAACTGTAAGTTCCCAGACAGTCGTCATTAGTCTGACCACAAGCATCACAAGGTGGCTAAATAGAGTGACAAACTTCAATGTCCAAAGTAACTTCACAGTCAATTAGAATACTATGCATGTGTGAAAAGGATACATGGTGCAGGTACCCAGCTGTGAAATGAAACATGATATGGAAAGATACATGATGCAGGCACCCAGCTGTGAAATAGGACACGATAAGGAAAGATACATGATTAAGAAACCCAGCTGTGAAATGTGATAAGGAAGGATATATGCTGCAGGCATCCAGCTGTGAAATGCAAAGGATACATGGTGGAAAGAAGGATTCATGGTGCAGGTACCCAGCTGTGAAATGTAACATGATACGGAAAGATACATGATTAAGAAACCCAGCTGTGAAATGTGACACGATAAGGAAGGATACATGCTGCAGGCAACCAGCTGTGAAATGCGACACGATAAGGAAGGATACATCCACATGAAGTGAGGACTACGGCAAATGGTGGATCTCAGCAGACTGTTGGCCAATCCTGAAGCCTTACCCACCACTTCTCTGACATGATGTTGGAAATTCAGTTTTACATCAACCACCACACCAAGGTCCCTGTGGGATTGAATAAACTTTAATGGGATCCCACTCAAATAGTACAGAGCCAGCAGATTCTCATCAGCCCACTCGGCAAACCCACGAGCAAACCTCAACACCACACACTTCTCCTAGTTCAGCCTCAGGTTCCAAGACATAGCAACTGCGTTAACTCTGTCCAAATCAGACTGCAGATATGACACACCAGCAACTGCAGACTCCTTCACCCTCTTGTACCGAAGGTACAGCTTGTAGTCGCCAGCAAATGCTGTAAAAGAACACAGCACTCCATTTGTGATGTGATTAACGTAGATCAGTAATAGAACAGGGCCCTGCACCGAACCCTGCGGCACACCACTAACCACTTCTCTCCTCTCACTACGACAACCATCAACAGCAACCCTTAACGAATGACCAGCCAAAAACGAACGAATCCAGCCAAGCAAAACTGGCCCAACTCCCACCTCCCTCAACTTGTGAATCAACACATCATGAAGAACGACATCGAATGCATTTGGAAAATCGAGCAGCACAACATCCACAACAAAGCCATCATCCATCCAGTCAGAAACATCTGAATAAACCAAGAGAAGCTGATACACAGGAGACCGAAATTTCCGGAATACAAACTGGTGAGGGGAGAGAATCTCATTACTATCAGGAAACTTGACCAGACCGGAAACAATAATATTTTCCAAACTTTTGCAGCACACATAAGTCAGACTGACAGAGCAGTAGTTCAGAGGATCATACCTTGACTTACCCTTGAACAAGGGGATCACAATTGACTCCAGCCACAAGTCTGGAAGAACTCCACGAAGTAATGACATTTGAAGAAGAATTAACAAAGGCCCGACAGTGCACCCGCACAACTCTTCAGAAGCTTAGGATGTAAGCCATCGGGCCCCATTGCCGACGAAGCGTCTAGACCCCACAACACGCTAAGCACCCGATCATAAGTAACAACTGGATCAGGCATCCCTCCATGAAATACCTGATTGGGCGGTGGATTAGGAGGATTATCAACAACAATAATGGAAGCAAACGCATCAGCAAAAGTTTCACTCATGACCTGGGGGCAGTCAATATACTCACCACCAGCAGCGTGAAGAGGACCAACGGATAAACGACCTTTCTTTTTATTGCTGATGTATGAGTGAAAGAGCTTTGGGCACTCACAAAATTGATCCTTGAGATGCTCCTCATACTGAGCACGACTCTGGATAGCAAAGGTTCGATACTGATGGTTCAAGGCGTTAAATACGCCCATAGCCAGTACAGAAAAAGGATTCCCTCTACCGAAGGAAGCTCTCACACGTTTGAAGTCCTGCCAGGCAAGAGATCTCTCTCGCATCAACCGCCGAGGTGGATGAACAGACCACAGCACGGACTGGGCTCCACTGTGAACTGGAACATGCAGATCAACCAACCCCATCAGAATGGACACCAGGTGCATAAAACATCTGTTGACAGTTAAGTGATAAATTCCAACTGCCAATCAATATCAAACAGAGACCCCGATATGGCATCATAGTTTCCCCTACGCCAGAGGTACCTACCTCTCTGAAAAAAAGTCAACATCTTGCTCCAGTTCCACATAGAAAAGATAATCGCACACGACAAGAGATGGCATAAAACGAGGAAACGGGGAGAGCACCTCAACACTGCTCACCCTATCCAACTCGGATGTAAGGAAAAGGTCCATAAGGGAACCACCTACAAGAAAAGTGCTCTCAGTCACCCACTGTATCAGACCAACAGAGAAAAAAGTCTAAAAAAATACATCCATTGAGCATACATATACATCCAGAATATTATAAAAAGGCCAAATCAAGCCAGGCAGGTTAAACGTTACCCAAAATTACCACCTCACGGTCAGCAAAAAATGTCAAGATCAGCTGGATAAGCCGAGAATTGCAATCCTCATAATAAAATGGGGAACGGCCGACAGCCAACACCTAGACAGCATTAGGGCATTCAAGGTTGTGTTCAACAAAACGAACCCACCTATTCACAAACAAGCAAACACCATACTTGCAAACAGCGCCGTCAGTATCACCCCTCACAACATCAAAACCCTCCAACGAAATGGAGGATGAAGGAACCAAAGCAGTGAGCCAAGTTTCGCTCACAGCAATAACATCCAAGGCGCAGGACCCGACCAAATCAATCAAGCAATACATCTTATTCATGAGAGAATTCCCATTTACCTGTCCAAACTTCGAAGTAAAATGATGCACCTCGCCCTCTAAAGCAACCACAGAACCACCCTCTCCCCTGCACTACCGCCACCACCACACCCACCAAGGACAGGACCACCCAAACCGGACAACGCGTCGCCAGCAACCCCACCGACACGATCACCAGGGCCCCGCGCACCTCAGCAATACCGCTGAAACAATAGTAGATAGAAAATGAAGATCCCATGAAAAAGATCTACACTCGGGGAATATCATGCATGAGAACCTCCACTCAGGAAATGCAACTCATGAGAACAGAGAAGGCGTAACTCGAGTTTGAACAAAACGTTTATATGAATTAGCTACACATTGCAATACCCTAACCGATACTGGGCTCAAAGATTCATAATGCTCTTGGAGAGATTTCTAATCAGCTACTAAAATTAGGAGGAGGCTAGTAGACTGTCTCCATCCGATGCGTATGCATGTAAACAAACATTGTACTTACGCTTCCAAAAAAAAATTAGCTAACTGTTTAACTAGCATATGTAAGTTGCATGTATCTGTGGATAAGTAATGTAGCTAACTCTGTTTAACTAGCATATGTATGTTACATGATTCTATGATCAGTAATGTAGCTAACTCTGTTCAACTAGCATATGTATGTTACATGATTCTATGATCAGTAATGTAGCTAACTCTGTTTAACTAGCATATGTATGTTACATGATTCTGTGATCAGTAATGTAGCTAACTCTGTTTAACTAGCATATGTAGGTTACATGATTCTGTGTTCAGTAATGTAGCTAACTCTGTTTAACTAGCATATGTAGGTTACATATTTCTGTGGATGAGTAGTTCAGCTAATTCTTCAACTAGCATATCTAGCTTACACATCTCTATGGATAAGTAATGCAGCTGTACATATCAGTAGCCGAGTCCAATACATACCAATATTGGTCAGTCGATCGAATACAGAAAGTTTTCATTTTTTCTAATTCAGTCAGGTAGACTTTCTTTGCACTACCAGGTCAGTGATTCCCTTAACAGGGAAACATCAATTGGTGGCTAGTTCATGTCATTCCATTTTAATTTTCCCTAGCAAAGTTGGGACAGCAAGTTTCAGCAATATTGCAGCATTAAATTTCCATTTGCAGTTTTACAAAAAATGTTTTGTGAACTATTTACTAAAAAATAATTTCAAAAAAGAGATGTGCAGTGTAGCTGCCAGTGATGCACAAGTCATCAATATAAATATATCTAGCTAGCTACATACTTCTGCTAGCCATTTCAGTTGAGAATATTTATTTAAGTCGCATGAATAGCTTAACAGTATCAAATAGAAGAAAACAATACGAGCTACCAGGCACATAAAACAAAAAAAAACATTTAGTTGCACTGCCACAAAACCATCCAATAAAAGCATGGAAATCGAAATTCACGATCAGGTATCAGTTTAGCAGTCACACTGGTACAAGATTGCCTCCTAAATAACTCCTGGAATTAGAAAGAAGTTAGAAATCAGAATTAAATCAAAGGTTACTACCTACAGTCACCGCAAATAGCCTTGAGACCTCCCTATGTAATGTGTGTATAAATGCGATCATTCCTAAATTTGATAAGGTGGTCACTCGTAGCAAGATAAGTTGTCTAGCAGCATTTGGCATCTGTTCGGGTGTTGGCACTAAGAGAAAAACAGGCGGTACAGTGAATTAATGCACTTCCAAGAGTCAGTGGTGAGAGATTCTGTTATGACTCAGACTGACACGCGGACCCAAAATTCTTCAGTGCTTTGTTTGTGACATCTTCCATTTCAAACACCAAAAATATGGTTTACGAGTACTTTGCCAATGAGAAAAGCGCTCGAATATTAGCCTGAAGAGAGAAGAATGTCAATCAAGGAATCATGTCCATCATTCTGAGCACAGAAAGGCAACAATATTGCGCCTGCTTAGTGCAGCCAAAGGTTTCCTGACGAACGCTGCTCCCACACACTAAGATCTTCCAGGGCACCCTCACAAGACTCCCTAAGCTACCGCCAAGGTTTTGAGCAGTGATGTAATCAAGAGTCCTTGTTTAACCGCCTCCCAGCTTGAACTATATCCCCCGAAAGTGTTAAAAAACATGTGTCTGCACTCTGCACTGTTCACAATCATCTTCAATAGGACCTCAAACTCCCTAGCAGAACTGCCACTTGTAAATCTGTTGCACGATTGCTTGCGCAAAGCTAGGCTAGCTTTTCTTAATAAATACAAAGATTGGGCATCAGAACAATGGTCCAAGGTCATGTGGTCTGACGAAAGCAAATTACAATCATTTTGTTACATGCATGGGACGGTTAGACGTCCCTTCACGGCAGGTCGATATGACAATAGGTTCACGGTCCCCACAGTGAAGCACCCTAATTATGTTTTAGGACCGTTTGAGTATTTTTTTCTGGCAGGGGCGGTCTTGATTTCTTGCCAAAGAATGTAACAATGAATGCCAACTGCTACCTCAAAGTTCTGAATGAACACTTGATACATATTCTTCCAATCCACCAATCCAGTTGCTCCGTGCATGACAGCGCACTTGTCACAGGGTATGAAACGGGACAGAATGACTAACAAAAAATTATATTATTGTAATACAGTGACTAAAACTAGCCCAGACTTCAAACTCGTCAAAAATTGTTGGCATGTTATGGAAAAATAAAATTGCTGAAACAAATCGGTTGTCACGTAACAATTTGAAGGAAGTGATCCGAAATGTGTGGGGGGCTTGGAGATACAACCAGCATATTTCAAGAAACTTAGTAAAAGAATGAAAGAGCAACTTGAAATGATCATCAAGAACAAGGGAAACGCGACTAAGTATTGAAGTGCACCATTTCTTAGGTCAAATCTTGAATTAAGCCCCTATGAAGACTTGTTTTGTATGATTTTCAAGATTTTCAGATGAAGTCTCAAGACTATTTGAGGTGACTGCAGATCAAGGTGCAAAATTGAGAGCAAGCTAAAATAACAAGTTATTTACTACAGGTACTGTAAGAGGTATGCTTCAGAAACAATATACAAGTTTATTTAAACATTTGCTTTATAGAAACAGATTGATTAAATTCAATTATCATGGAGCTTCAGTACGCTCCACAGTTTTAACTAATTACAGACATCTAAAAGATTGTTTTACAGCATTATATGTAGCGCAATAATAAGGTAGAGTAGTTTATGGTATGAGGAAGGGCAAGACAGAAAATTCAATTTCATTGTGAAACAACTGTATTAATGAGGCAAATAAAGAATAATTGAGTTCTTCATGTAATTGCAATTTTTACTCTAAATTGGATGCTGTTGAACAGGACACATGCACACTTGGAAAATGCATTGAATTTCATTTGCAACAGCAAGATTTCTACAGTACAAAATAAATATTGGAGCACAGTATCATAAAAATGTTAGTGCTCCAAACAACACAAATACAGACGCAAGACCAAATCACCCATAAGGGGTTCTTGCAAGCTATTCGTGCACTTGTACATAACTTGACTTTTGCCACCGAGTGCTAAACGGTCCGGTCAGGACCTTCAAAACTTAATGTAGGTCAAAAGTGGTGCCCAAGACCTGAGTTTGCGGCAGGGCACTGACAGGCTTTAGCTGGTTTACTCCTGTTGCGTCATAATTATCAGACTTTTCATACTGTTTCTCAACAAGACACCAATAACGGGAAAGCCCATCGGATGCGCGTCAAAACTCACCATTCACAATCATTCTTGCTTCCCTAAAGCCTGTTTCATGCCATCCATAAACCCGAACGTTGGTTTTCCAATAGGCTTACATCAACTCATCTCAGTTCGTAACACCCTTTCACCTACCTCCCATTATACATCCTCACAAGGTGTCCTAACCATCTCAGCTAATTAGAACGTCATAAAAAGATCCCATTCATCAGCCTCAATACAGCCATGCCTCTCAAGATAAGCTTGGTTTCGAGTGACGAGGGTTTTAGTGGACTGAATTTGTCTCTCAAACAATGCACTCTTCAGTGCATCAAACACAACCTTGCATTCCCGGGCCAATTTATGAAGATCTTTTGATTTTTTTTTTAGCTTGCCATGACCATCCCGTCTCTCAACAAGATACCAAAGGCGGGAAAACTCATCAGGGGAACGTCAAAAATCATCAATTCACTATCATACAATCACAATTATTCTCCACTCACGCAATTCCAGTGCACGCTCTCTCACTACCTCCACACTCAAGTCTCTCCTTCCTGGTGCCTGCTTCACACCATCCGTCAACCCAAACTTTGGTCTCCCTCTAGGCCACGTCCACTCGCCTCTGCCTGCAACACCCTCTTCACCAATCTCCCTTCATCCATCATCACCACGTGCCCAAACGATTTCAGAACAAGCCAATCAACGCTTCACCACCCCTGTTTTAACTCGCACCACATCGTTATTGGTCCCGTCTCTCAGCGTCACAATGGCCACGCTTCTCAAACATTTACATCTTCAAGACATTCAACCTTCTTCTCTATTCTGCTGTCACCCCTTAAGTTTCGACTCCATAGAGCACAGTTAGCACAACTACACCCTCATCCAGCATTTGCTTTATACCTAATGCTCATTACACTCTTCAGTGCACCCAACACTTTACACCCTTCCTTCACTCGCGTCTTCACTTCAGTTACACTAGTTCAGTCTTCTCCACATGGGAGCCCAGATACTTAAAACGCTGAACTTCCTCCAATAACACTTCATTTAGGAGAACGCCTAATTTCGCTCGCATCGACATTCTTTGAGCATCTCATTACTTTACTTCAGCCTGCATTCATTCAAAGCATCCTCTCACACACTACCAAACTCAGACACTAGCTGACACAGCTTTTTCTCTGAATCTGCAACCAGTGCCGTATCACCCGCAAACAATAACTAGCTGAACTGCCAACTCCGTCCATTCGTTTCCAACATCTGCAAGCCATGACCAAATACACTCGCGTTCACCTCCCTGACCACTTCATCCATGTAAAACAGTAATGACCAGGGAGACATTACGCAGCCTTGTCTGAGACCCCACTTTCACTGTAAACTAATCACTTGCCTCACTCCCCACTCTGACACATACTCTACTGTCAACATAGAAACTCTGAACTGCTCACAGCAGATTTCCGCCTATTCCATATAAACGCAACTCTTTCCACTGCGCTTCCCAGAAAACTTTGTCGTAGGCTTTTTCCAAATCCAGGAAGGCCCAGAATACATCCTTTCCCTTCGCAAGGTAGCTACTTCTCACAGACTTTTCTTACCGCTAAAATCTGATCGGCACACCCTCTATCACTCTAAAAACACACTGTTCCTCTCCAATTGCGCCATCCGTACAGTCTGTGATTCTTTAGATCAGCACTCGCCCGTACAACATTCCAACCACACATAATAAACTGTTACTTCCTCCAATAGGTCTCAACATATGCGGACACAGATCCAAACCGCATCGCCATTCCTCTTCAATACCAGAAAACATAACTTCTGCTGTGAATCTGCCATCAGAGCTGTATCATCTGCAAACAGCCACTGACAACTGCAATTGCGCTCATTTGCTTCTAGCAACTTAAAACCTTAACCCAGTAGAGTCGTGCTCACCGCCTTGACCACTTCATCCATGTAGAGATTGAACAGCCAGACATATGCAGCCTTGCGCTGCACTCAGACATATTTGCTGCCAACATGGAAACTCGGGTCTGCTCTCAACAAATTCCTGCCCCTTCATACAGATGCAACACCCTGCTTCAAATAATGCAGACGGAATACAAGTGTATTTGAGGTCAACATGCAAACATCTTTAGATTAATAAAAGCATCCCAGAACCGTTTCGAGCATGCAAGGAGTATGAGCATAGGCAGCAGCAACAAGCAGTGGCTAGAAGCAGGAGCAGATGGTGTAGAGTTAGGAGCAGCACCAACCTGCAGCCCAGAGGCGAGTTTTCCTCGCAAGAGCGAGTAGGCCGCTGCAGCAGAGGCTGCCGAGCTCACAGCCGAGCCCCCAGCAGCAGAGCTGTACAGTGTTACGCTAGCACCACAAGACTCAAGAGACTCGCAAGCTGTGGACACACCGCACAGGGAAGAAGAGCTCACCACACGAGGAGGAGAAACGCTTGGAGAAGCAGAGCAGGAAGAAGGACTGGGAGATGAGCTACCAACTAATACTTGAATGGGGGAACAGGTTGTGTTATCATCTTTGGGTAATAGATTCTGGGAAATATTGGCAGAAAATGAAACAGATGATGGTTGAAAAAGGCCATCATTTCCATTACAGTTGTTGATGGGAATAAGGTTGCTAGAATCTGTATCATTGACAGTAGTCAAAACCCCAGTGGAACTGCCAGCAAAGAGAGGCGAGTTTGTTAACTGATGAAAAGCAAAATCATTACTTGTTGGTTGGGTATTGCATAAAATGTTATGGGGACCTGAATTGAGTATGCCTTCGCTGGCAGAGGAATTAGGATAATAGAGGACTTGAGAGGTGTTGGCATGGTTGGATGACCCTTCACAACTACTTGTAAGAACGTTGGTTCCATCGTCACACACAAGTTTGGTCAACAATGGAGCTTGAGAGCTACTGAGAAACCGAGGCAGCCCTTGCAATAGAATAGGTGATGTGGTGGAAACAGTATGCCCATCAAGCAAATACTGCTGGTGATTGAGCAAAGCCTCTGATCTAGTATTGGTGCTTCCTTGTTTACCATTGTTATTGAGTCTAGTATTGGTAGACTGGGACAATAAATGTTGGATTAGAATAGCTTTTTGGGCATTAGTAACTGGTGAATTAGCTGAAGAGGCCACCAGTGCCTCCACAAGAGCTAGAGTGGTCTCAGTAGGAATAGTGTCATTGCTGCCACTTTGTCCAGAATTAATGTTGTTGTTGGCCAAAGACACCTTGCAGGTGGTATTGGCATCAGCTGAACTATCATGGGGACAAGGATTGCTTCTAGTCCTGTCCAGACGACTGGCTGGATTCATTACTAACCTATGCACCACACTTGTGAAAGGCAGGGTAATGTCAGCAGGCGAGGGTGAACTAAAGACAGAAGCTGAAGGCAAGTCTGACACACCAGAAAAACTAACAAAAGTAATGCTGCTTGAAAACAATTGGTGCCATAGAAGTAAAGGAGTGGCAAACAAAGGTAGAAGGAGAGAGAGATGTGGCAAATGCTCACTTCATAATCTGGAAAGAGTGATGGTGTCAACAGATGAGAGGAGTGTTGCAGTACTTGTTAAGGAAGTGTCCAGCAAGGCATGCAGAGAGGAGGTGATGGATGTGGCGTTGAGGAGTGTTGCGGCAGGTTGTAAAGAGAAAGAGATGACAGTGGCCTGGTGAGTGTGAGCCCTGGTATGGACATCAAAAGGAGGAGGAGTAACCAGCACCAGGTGTTTGGTTGGAGACTGAGGAGGTGATGAAGATGCCGTAGAGGTGATGTACTCCGTCGTCACCTCACACTTGCTGAGTTGACTTGTGGCAACACAGGAATCTTGCAGCTGCAGTACATTGGTGGCTGAGCTGCTGCTCTTGATCTTGTTGCTTGCTACAGGAATAAGTCCACCTGAAATACAGAACAATTTATTTTGTCATATAATATTGGAATGGAGGAAGAGGCGCATTGATAAGGAAACATTCAAATTCAATAGTATTAGTATCCAGTTAACTTGTTCATTTATTAGCACAGCACAAGGCAGTTCAGCTACAAGGATAACAATTATCTAGGGTAGGTAACAAGTAGTTTAAACTCTGAACACTTAATATTCAAAAAACTATGTGCTAAGTCCTTCCACACATAAAAACTGGGATATTTGGACCATGCATTTTTAGTTCAGCACTAATAGCAGAATGTTAGAAGCTATACAAAGAGATTGAAGAGCATCAAGGTCAGGGATAGCTGGCTACTTATGGTTTAAAGAATTTTGAAGAGTTTAATAATCACATTTGGAAGTTGGGTCAGCAATTTTGTATAAATGGATTTGCAGGAGTTAGTGATAATTTCCTCATTATCAGTGAAAGATGGACACTTTATTCTAATAAATAGCTACAAAGTGGGAAGTCAAAAAAAAAATCTTGAGCCACTTGACCCACCTAGGTAAACCAATGGAGAACTTCTCAAGATCTGGATAAAGCCTCCCTAGAAGACTTGGTTCAATAGATTACAGTGACGAGGGTTAGCTACTAGGATAAATTATTTATTGATAACAGCTGTGATTTAGATAAACATAAAATTCTGACTAGCAGTGAGGTTGATAGATACACATTAAGAGCGAATTGAATTTTGATGCAATGTTAGGTTCATGTTTACAGGATGAAAATAGGAACATCAACGCCTAAAAAGGAGACTTCATTTCCATAAAATCTATTTTTTAAGACAAAATTTATTTCTAGGCTATTTGATGGAATGACCCAGCAGCAAAAAATATCAAAGTTCCCCTTCTATTACTATCTGGAAGGCAATTGCACAAGGGAAAAAGTTGAGTAATGAACCAGATTGTAAGGTTTTTCTCTATGATTTTGCTAACTTGAAGACTAAACCAAAACTACTTCTTACCATACCACATAAAAATTCTTGATACTACTTCGAGTCACATTACAATTTATTAAGCTAGCTACATATCTCAAAATATCAGGTATTTCAGTAATAAATGCAATGATCTTTCTCAACCATTTATAATGCCTTTGCTCTTGGAAAGTAACAGAGGATAATGAGGATTTCAAGATCAAAAAGCCATTTGACACCTATCAAATCATCATACTCTCCATGTTTGACAAAAAGCAAAAGAAAAGCAGCAAGCTGACATATTTAAACAATAAAAATATTCAAGAAAATATGTAGGCCCAACTGCAGTTAGACTTTTCACAAATATGTATTCAGAAATTGTTATGCCATAGGTAAAGAAAGCAGTTGGTTTATTGTTGCAATATTGATTGGATGATCCTTCATTTTGGTGACTACCCTAGCAACACGTTGCCATTCACAGCAGCAAGCTATTACAAGCTAGCAGAAAAATTAATAATGTAAGAAAACACAAATTGGTAAACTTGCAATTGAACTCACATACTTACAAGAAAGCTTGAATTGTGCTAAGGGCAGTGTTGAATCCATCAGCTGACTCAGCAGCAGATTGAATAAGCCTGCTCACAAGCGGGGCCTAGATAATGAAGCGCTACATGTGGAGCTGCATGGTCAACAACTCTGAAAGATATAAATTAAAAAATTAAATGTGTATGAAATAGTACCAAATAGAAGACATAACCTATAGGACAGCATTAATTTTGAATCAATGTGTAGTGTTGACCGTGGTGATTCCCTGCTGTTAGCAGCCGGGGGTGACTCCGCACCCCCTATTGGGCACCCAATACGTCGGAAATGTCACCGTTTGAATATGGGATTTGAAAGACCAGGTCTTTGTTAGTAATATCAGCTACATGTAGAAATTTGGTATGAGCACAGAAATTATGAGAAATCGCCAAAGTGAAGGTGTGTTGAAATTTTCAGGTCCCTGATAATTTTGGTTTGGAGATATAAACGTTCCACAAACTTTGAGGCTGTATCTCACCTTTGCAGCCCTGCCAATAGGACACGCGGGCATGGGAGGCAGTAAACCTCAGCCCACCAGCAATCAAAAAGAACAGCACGGCACAAACACTGCAGCAGGACACTGGTTGGGATGAGCTTAATAGGTCATAAGAAAATAAAACAATGAAGACAGTCAACAACTGCACACAACTGTCGAGCAACACAAACAAGATCACATCAAATTGGGTCTAGCAAAACTCATACAACACTGCCCCCAACTGCTCCGCCAAGACCCTCTTGAAGCCACAAAGTGAATCGCACTGCACCACATCAGCGGGCAGCGGGTTCCAAATCTGCCCACAGCAAGAATAGATGAATCTGCATTTATAGTCTATGTGACAGCAAGAAACCACCAGCTTGAAACAATGCCCGCGTGTGTCAATATCTGGAGCTCTTGCAAACAGAGCAGACAAACCAGAATAAACAGAACATTGAAAATTCTTCCAACACTTCACAAGATCTGAATGCAACAACCTCCCCCTCACAGAAAACAACTGCATAGCTCTGAGCCATTCACCTTAGTCCACCCCACTCAGCCCATTAATTTCCCTGGTCCACCCAGGCAAACTGCTTTTACATCGGGTGGGAAACTCAAATAAAGTTTGAAGTTGTCAGCAAAGGCCTTCCACTCACAAGCCACACCTGCTGCAACATGATTGACATACAGCAGAAACAAGAGTGGACCCAGCACAAAACCCTGAGGTGCACCACTTGTCACCTCCCAGAAGTCACTGACAAATCCCCACACAGAAACACGTTCGCCTCCCTATCAGAAAATTAGAAACCCAATCCAACAGTCCACCCGTAATACCCACACATCTCAGTTTGTCCAACCAAACCGAGTGACTGACAAAATCAAAGGCCTTAGAGAAATCCAGGAAGAACACACCAACAACCATTCCTTGATCTACCCGATCAGCAACAACACCATTAGTAAGCAAAAGTTGTTTTTTGCTGCTCCTTCCCACCCTGAAACCAAATTGACCCTTTCACAAAATGCCAGAATTTACAAGAAAAAACAGCACCTGGGACACAATAACCCACTACAGCACCTTACAGCAAACAGAAGTGAGACTCAGAGGTTGATAATTGAGAAGAGTTACTATTAGAATCAGACTTGAATATAAGAACACGAGATTCCTTCCAGGCCTTTGTAAAAACTCCCAGGCCTAATGAATTTGCAAAATACAGAGACAAGGGAGATGACAGCAGCCAAGATTATAGACTTCAAAACACCAGGGTGAATGATATCAGGTCCAGGGGCAGAAGATGAGTCTAAACCCCCAGAACCTGGGAAACAGTCTAGTCACACAAATCCCACTAAATTTTCCAAGAAATAACGGATGTGGGGAAGGGCCGGCAGCATCAGCATCCTCAAAAACCAATGAAAAAGTCTACAAACAGCTGACTCATGTCTCTCATGACTTATGTCTGGAACTTCAGAGGACCAACAAGAGGAAAGCCTTTCTTTCTTCCTCAGACATAGGAGTGAAACATTTTGAGAGTAACAGAGGTTGTGTGCTAATTTCTGCTCATACAAACACTGGCTGTGACGTGAGAAATTTCTGTACTCAGCATAAGGCCTTTTAAATCTCTGCAAGGATGCCAATACCTCCCCATGCAGCCTACACAGCTTCCCCCCACAAAAGCTTATATTGCGTCCAAGCCCAAAATCTACTGTTCATCAGCTCCCTAGAAGGGTCCCGCAACCAGCTTGGTTGTGAAGCAGTCTCAAATGGGAACAAACCTGTCTACAAGTGAATGGACAATCGACTGAAAAAAACTATAATTCTGCTCCACAGTGACATACAGAAACTCATAATGCCAGTAAACACCTTCTAAAAACCTCTCTCATGCTCCTGTAATCACCACAAGAACACATAACTGATTTTAAACCATGATCCACTGCAACATCATTCATCTGAAAGATATATTCCACCAAGACAGGGGTATGATGGCACCCCCAAAGAGGAGGCAAAACTGCCACAGAAGACACCCAATCCTCCTCCTTAGGCAACACCAGATCAAGAATGCTACCAGAATCGACTAAAGTATCCTCCCTCACCCACTGATTGATTCCAAGATGAACAAAACAATCAAGAAACTGAGAATCAATGGGAGGGACCTAATTATTAAAAATGTCTGCAGACCAATCCTATGAAGGCAAGTTAAAATCACCAAGAACAACAACCACTCTGCCAACACAGAACTTGAGCAGGAATTCAATCAGTTTAGCCATCAGATTAGCATTCACCTCAGCTGAGTAGGAGGGTGGGCGGTAAGCCACCACAACGGAAACATCATAATGAAGAAGGGAAAAGGCAGCAGCATTGGGTAAGGTCACCTCAATTGGCACAAACTTCATATTGTTTGCCACATACAAACAGACTCCATGCTTTTTCACTTACCCCACCACATCCCCCCTCACCAGCTGAAACCCTGACAAATCAACCATGGACGAGGACACCAAAAAAGTCAACCATGACTCGCACACGCCCACCAGCTGCAAATCCCATTGCTGCACTATATGACCAACATAAGGGACGTTGTTCATTTAGAGAATTCAAATTGACACAGCACAACCTCAGAATGGAGTAATTCATCTGCAAAGACTGACTGGCTAGTTTAAAGCAACATCTCCGCGGCCACCTGGGATGACACGGATAGCAGTCAAAGCTCCACAACCACCAACACCAGGGCCACCACTGCCCCAGCACCAACACCGCCACGGCCGCCGGTCGCACCGCGCACTCCGACAAAACCACCAGCACCACCGCGGCCACCAGCACCATCGCGGCCACCAGCACCATCGCGGCCACCAGCACCACCGCGGCCGCCAGCACCACCGCGGCCGCCAGCACCACCGCGGCCGCCAGCACCACCGCGGCCGCCAGCACCACCGCGGCC
>SDVV010006990.1:0-18066 GCA_016164225.1 Gammarus roeselii
CTCTCAGCGTAGGCTGGGCCTGCACTCTCAGCGTAGGCTGGGCCTGCACTCTGAGCGTAGGCTGGGCCTGCACTCTCAGCGTAGGCTGGGCCTGCACTCTCAGCGTAGGCTGGGCCTGCACTCTCAGCGTAGGCTGACTGCATTACTCTACGTTCGCATGCGTCACGTTTATTGGACGATCGTACCGGCATTAGAGAAATTGAGGCCTTTCAAAGGAAATGCTTCGTAAAGCAATGATTTTTCTTTGCATTTCTTAGACCTTAACTCCTGGACCTTGAAAGCTTTACTATTTTTGATGGATTCCTCGACCCTAACGTATTTTTTTTAATAGATTCGTTAACCATACAATATTACGTTTCTTAGCTAAATACAAGAACCATAATTACGAAAAAATTATTTCGTTTAAGATAATTTTAGTTATATTGGATTTAAGAATGTATGAACTAGCTTTAGTCCATTGGAAAAGTTCTCGCCTGTTCAATTTTGTACGTACACGTAATCGTCTTTGCATCGTTTTGTGTGAACATGCCCTGTTGTGATGTCAACAAGCGTGTTAAGCAACACTTCCAAGTGGGAGAGTGTCAGGGCTTTTCTACTGTTATGTAGCTTGCAAGTATCTGCGCCGAAACACACTTTCTTTTAGTTGTAGTAACGCAATATTCAGTCCGGCAATATTTTTAATTTTGGCAACATTTTCTGATTGCTACAGTACTCTAACTGGACGACTATATCTACTTACGGATATTCGCAGAAGCTACAGAACTCTAATTGGACGACAAATCTACGTACGGATATTCTCAGAACTATTACATTTTTCCGTGTAGGGTTCAATTAAAGCGTATTTTTCTGCAATTTATGTGGATGTTCACCAACTGTATGATGCCTATGCTTAATTGCAGCAGCTGGTATGTTCACCAACTGTATGATGCCTATGGTTAGTTGCAGCAGCTGGTATGTTCACCAACTGTATGATGCCTATGATCAGTTGCAGCAGCTGGTATGTTCACCAACTGTATGATGCCTATGATTAGTTGCAGCAGCTGGTATGTTCACCAACTGTATAATGCCCATGATTAATTGCAGCAGCTGGTATGTTCACCAGCTGTATGATGCCTATGATTAGTTGCAGCAGCTGGTATGTTCACCAACTGTATGATGCCTATGATTAGTTGAAGCAGCTGGCATGTTCACCAGCTGTATGATGCCTATGATTAGTTGCAGCAGCTGGTATGTTCACCAGCTGTATGATGCCTATGATTAGTTGCAGCAGCTGGTATGTTCACCAACTGTATGATGCCTATGATTAGTTCCAGCAGCTGGTATGTTCCAACTGTATAATGCCCATGATTAATTGCAGCAGCTGGTATGTTCACCAACTGCATGATGCCTATGATTAGTTGAAGCAGCTGGTATGTTCACCAACTGCATGATGCCTATGATTAGTTGCAGCAGCTGGCATGTTCACCAGCTGTATGATGCCTATGATAAGCTGCAGCAGCTTGTGGAGCAATAGAACAGGTCAAGTCGTTGTTGACTAAGGTCCGGCATGCGGTACAGGATGATCTTCGACCACAAGATACCTGCAGCCTTTAATGGCCTCCCTTCACTAATAGTAACGTCAATACACCAACCGGCAAATCTGTGTCCATTCGGCCACTAAAATATCTCCTTATGCTGTAAACGTTGCAGAGAAAATAATGTGTATGGTGTCGCCATAGACCTGCTTCAGGCGCACACTCTACTGCGAATTTTAATTATACTAGTCTGTTTACTACCATTCACTCCAAGTGTAACCGATAAGCTTATGAGAGTGAGCTGGAAAGAGCGAACGGTGGAAGTGTGATCTCGTTAGGGAGAATGATTGAGGAGGTGCGGGTAGCCACGTTGAGGGTAGGTTGCCAGCTACTGACAGAGGCCAGAGGCCCCCGCGAGTGCCAGTCGTACTCTAGCGTGGTAGGAGGACGCACCACGAAATTTGGTACTCGTGATTATTCGTGCATATCTCATCCATCATCTCGTATTGCTAGTCGGAAAAAATTGAGGTATTCGAAATATATATAATTACCCACCGTTATACTATCGTTCATAGCGGCAATTGCTAGTTTAGGTAGGTACATGGATTGGCTAGGTGGATAGTGCTTCCTTCACTAGAGTAGACATATCGCTGAGCCTATCAATATAACCGATTTGGCGGGCAATTCCATCGTCATAGTAGACAATTCTAACACCTAGCCTGGAGGTATTTATTTTTTAAGCAACTTTACCGTCTAGGGAGGTAACTCTGTCATCTAGTTGAATAATATTATCGCCCTGGTAGGCAATTGTACTGTCTAAGTAGGTGACCCTGTGGATGTCATTGATATTGTGTTGCCGGCTTACTGGCCGAGAGTAGTGTAAGGGGTGCCCATGAGCGTGCTGCTGCAACAGGATCATCGTCTACCTCCACCACGTCCACCGCCGATGACCCCACCAAAAGGACGGCCTCCTCCACCAGCACCGTACCCGCCAAGGGAGGTACCACGGCGGCCTCGGTGGTGGGCATGATGACGGGCTTCAAAAGTGCTGCGGGTGGTGGCAGCAAACCTTCCTCGGGCAGTATTGGTGGGGCGGGCAGTGGCATCATGCAAGCAGTGGCGGCAGCAGCTGCGGCCGCAGCAACGTCCTCTTCCGTGACCGCCCAGTCAGCCTCAGCAGTGGCTGCTGCCGCTGCTGCGGCGGCTGCGGCGAACGCTAACTGCTCTTCCTCGACTTCAACTCCGCCCTCGACTCCCAGTGCCCGAGCAAACACTATCAGAGAAGCCAACCTGGAGAGGAGGTCGAGCAGCGGACAATCGGGACCACCCACCCTTGGTAAGTGGCGCCCTTCCCGCCCCCTCTTTGAGTGGCGTCCCTCCCGCCCCCTCTTTGAGTGGCGTCCCTCTCCCTTGAGTGAACCTGGAGTGACTCAGGTCTTCCTACAAGGTGCCAACCTCCTCCTTTTCCCAGCCAACTTATTCCCAGCTCATTCGAGTTTATACACACACAACACACACCATATATTCTATCCATTTGCTTCTGAAGTTTTTATGTCTTCTAGCAATATAAAACACGGGACTGATGTTGTCTTGCATGTTTTCTTCTGATGATGATTTATTATTATTATCTACATACATTTGTATATGCTTACCGGACCTATTTCAATCATATTTCAATGTCCAACTACAGTGAATGCAGGCCAGTTAATGAATGACATTATACATATATATATATTCTAGTCTTATTAGCTACTTTCAGTGAAGTTTCCACTACCATTGTTCCAAATATCGAGACGTTGTATTCTTTTTCTTCGTGTCGTTTTAGTCTTATGGAGTAACGAGTCACCCACGGTTTGTCGTTATTCTTATGGAATGACGAGTCACCCAGTGTTATCGTTATTCTTTTGGAGTGGCGTGTTACCTCCGGTTAACGTTATTCTCACGGAGTGACGTTTTACCCCCGGTTAACGTTATTCTCACGGAGTGGCGTGTTACCTCCGGTTAACGTTATTCTCACGGAGTGACGTTTTACCCCCGGTTAACGTTATTCTCACGGAGTGACGTTTTACCCCCGGTTAACGTTATTCTCACGGAGTGACGTTTTACCCCCGGTTAACGTTATTCTCACGGAGTGACGTTTTACCCCCGGTTAACTTTTTGAAATTTTAAACTAACCCAACACTCTAGACAGTGCGCATGATGCTAGATACCGCCTTTTGTAATCGTCATCATAGTGTCGACCGGAGTTACTATATCTATCACAAAATCAACTTTATTCCTGAGACCACAAAGGTTGTGTTTGAACAAGTATCCTCTTGTTTTGTTAATTGAGTGGATGTGACGTTGAATTCTATTTTTATCAGTGTTTTTTTTAACGAGGAACATTAGGTGGTGTAGGCTCAGCATAGCTGCAGTACCTAGCTAGCTGCTTCTAATCTAAGTAATAGTTAGCACACAGTGAGCACACTTGTGAAGCACAATGTGATGAAGCTTTGTTCGGCGTGCACAGTGTTCAACGCTAAATGATGTTACTGATCGCATTCCTTTCATTTGATATAACTGGTCTAGTCACATTTATGTTCAAGTCATCAAACGCTGTACCATTGTTAGTATTACTATTTTACTCCTATTATTGCGTACGTGCTGTACATTCCTATCCATTGTTACAACCATTATCCATCATTGTATCCGCCAGTTATTGTTTATAGCATGACGTTTGTCGCTTCTCAACTGCTACCATCGAACTGCTTCTTCTAGCAAACGGGAGGCCATTTACTTTTTTTTGCCACGTTAGCAAAAAATATTTTTCTAAGCCTAATTCCAGTCCCTTCCAATTATATTTTTTCTCAAGTTTGGATCATCAGCAGCCTTCCTCCACCTACGGTCAGTGTCCATTGCATCCAGATAGCTTAATTTCATTCCAGTTTATCATCGCTTGCTTCTTCCTTTCGTTCATGCAGTGCCGACGACTGGATGTACTATGTTGGTTCAGGTCAGGGGACCTGATTCAAGCAGACAACAATTGCATTCTCTCGTGTTCTTCTCTTGATTCTCAGCATCAGAAGTGGATCTCGGGCTATCTCATTGATCCGGCATCAACTGTTGTGGTCTCCTGCTATTTCTTGCAACTCCGTCAGAGATTGTTGTTACCTCGCATCGTTCTTTTTATTGCCGTTCATTACATAAGTCGTTAGCACTTTCGCATTGACTCAAACCAGCTTATGAGCGAGCCGGCACAGTCGGCTATGCTTTGTTTATTGGTTGGTTTGCCCTACAAAAATCCAGGGTACACAAACACTGCAGGGTAAAACAGATAATTTAATACGTGACGTCAGAATCACGTGGTCTGATGTCATGGCCCCGCCTTGCCTGCCCGTGACGTCACTGAAGCAACGCAGCGAATATTGACATTCCAGGCTAGTCATTTTAGGCTCAAAATTTTGGGTGTTCAAGTAGTTTATTTTTATTCAATATACTTAAACAAGCTATCATCTTGAAGAACAGATCTCCAATATTTTATATTGGTCACATTTTTTGAGCAAACACTAGCTAATTGATTAGAACAAAGCAGTTTATAAAGGTAAGAAAACGGTTTTTCTCAGATGGCTGAGACGACAAGCTGAAACTTAGTTTACTTTTCATGTGCGTTTCTTGTGTAAATCAATTGATGTTTTACTTTTTGTGCATCGGACAGTGGAGATAATTGTAAATCTATGGAGATCAAAGGTATTTTTTGACGGAATCCAGTATATTTTCATTTTACAATTATCGAACTTTAGGACACCAATATTCTTCCAGCGTTCTACAAATCTGAAAGCAATGCGTCTTTTATGCGTTATTCAAAGAAACTCATCAAAATGAGTCAAACACATTGCGCGTTGTTTAAATTGAAGGAATCCTGATGGCTTGTAGCCAGCAGCCACCGTTTCCTCATGGCGTTAGATTTAGGAAACCTAAAAAAACGCATCTTTTTATCTTGAGAGACAACCTCGGTTCTTATAACCGTGCACTGCACAGCATGGCATAATGAAACTAGTCGCTTTACGAGTTTAAGTCACAAATAAATAGCGGAACACCGAATGGTTGTTCTGGCACCAGTGACACCAAACAAGCGATCACGCGGAGGCTGCCATTGGTTAAAAATCGCTGTAGTAAAGTTAGCAGCATAATTCAAATTAGCTGCAGGTGATAATTTATCCGGTTTACCCTGTAGCGTTAGTGTACCCGGCACAAATCTGTTCGCCCTATACAAAAAAAGAACCGTTCAAATGCTCCCCTTTAGTTGCCTATCTTCCTGCCAACTACAGCTGCCAGATGTTGCTCGGGAAACTATTAATATGATGCCTTATTTCTGTCAGTGAGTGGTTGCAGTAGAACTCGCTCCTACACTTCGTCCTATCAATCAGTTTGTTCGTTTCTCCGTAGTCGTGATCACGATTGTTTTAATGAGGTTTGCTTTTGAAAAGTCGATAAAATGTTGCTGCCATACGGAGCATGGTAACAGACGTTCCATAGCTACATCTGATGAGTTGTTGCTGCAATACGGAGCATGGTAACAGACGTTCCATAGCTACATCTGATAAGTTGTTGCTGCAATACGGAGCATGGTAACAGACGTTCCATAGCTACATCTGATAAGTTGTGGCTGCCATACGGAGCATGGTAACAGACGTTCCATAGCTACATCTGATAAGTTGTTGCTGCCATACGGAGCATGGTAACAGACGTTCCATAGCTACATCTGATAAGTTGTTGCTGCAGTACGGAGCATGGTAACAGACGTTCCATAGCTACATCTGATGAGATTATGAATTGTTATTGCAATATGGAGCATAATAACAGACGAAGATCGGACTGTCTTCCAAGAACTTAGTATTCGGTGCAGCAACAGTTGACGAACTGTAATGTTGTTCGCTCGTACTTGCTACGTCTCGTACGCTTACAATCGTTTGTGAAGTTTAACACACAAGGTGTCAGTGTCCCCGTTTTTCTCCATTTATCCTATTGGTAACTGCCAAAAATAGCAAATCCCACGAGCGCCTCTGCCATTGAGGTACCGTTTAATCTCTATTCGGGTCACGGCTAGAAAAGAGCTATTTTCATATATTTTCTGGGGCTTATCAGTGAAGAAATCAAAGGCCACTGCCACTAGCTCGACGATATTTATTTAGTTACTACAGACATGCTCTCTTCTTGCTAACCTTGCTAAGACGTTGCATGCACTGAATACCACTGCCTTTCAGTTTATTTCCCGCTTGGGTATTCTCGTCCACGGGTGTGACGAGCCCTGCGAGTGCCAACGTTTTTTCCTCTCATCAAGCAAGCTCTATTTATGTGTGCCGTATGTAACGTTTGGATGCTGGGATCATCTTTGTGTTCGTGTTGCTGTTGCTCCTCGCTTGACTAGACCGTCCGGGCAGAAGCTACAGCTCAGAGAGGATTAAACCGAAGATCTCGATAGTTTGCTATCGATGCTTCGCACACACTTCGCTCTAAATCAAATTTCCTTTACATGGCGCTTGTCTATAGTTTAAAAAAAAACGTCACTATTGTTATGTATGAATAAGGTGCCATAAGTTTCGTGTGATAGATCCTTTCATGTTATTTTTCCATATTCATAATAAGTTGACTTATACGCGAGGTAATTGAGGTAATGGTTTACAGGCATGGTAATGGAGGTAATGGTTTACAGGCATGGTAATGGAGGTAATGGTTTACAGGCATGGTAATGGAGGCCATGGTTTACAGGCTTGACGATGGAGGTAATGGTTTACAGGCATGGTAATGGAGGTAATGGTTTACAGGCATCACTGGCCAATAACCACTCAATTATTCACAGGATAAGAGCTCTTAAAAATCCTCAAGGTTCAGAACCAGTAACTAATGAATTAGTAACCATAAGCTCAAGGTTATATACTTTTTATCGTCGTGTGGAGGTAGGTAATTTTAGTTCGTGTACCAATGCTCCGTCGAATCAGTTAGTGTACCAATGCTCCGTCAAATCAGTTGGTGTACCAATGCTCCGTCAGATCAGTTAGTGTACCAATGTTCTGTCAAATCAGTATTGTACCAACGCTCCGTCAAGTCAGGTAGTGTACCAATGCTCCGTCAAATCAGTGTACCAATGCTCCGTCAAATCCGTTAGTGTACCATTCCTTAGTCAAATCAGTAAGAGTGTACGAGTCGTGTTTCAGTTAGCATATTTATCATTGACTAATGGGGTCGTGTATTTCCAGGTGACCTCTTACCAATATTTCAGTCTTCTATATATCTATACCTGGTGGTGATATTGTTATTGTTGCTGATTATGAAAATGAAATTGGAACACCTCACTGTTAGTAAATCCGGTTTGAATAGCCTATAATTTTTTCCCTGATTATACTATAATTTTAAACTTTTCATCTGGAATAAATCTTTTTATTTCTGCTCACATTCTTTGCAACAGGGACAGCATCGCACCTTGAAAAAGACACTATTCGTACATCAGTTTTCTGCTTATTAACTTAACATCCAAGGCACCTAGGAAAGGAGGCCATTCGAATAACAGGTTTCGGCTCGTATACCTAGAATCCAAGGACAACATTGCAATAGAGAATATGAATGAACAGCATTAGAAAGGATGCACTTTCTCTCCAGCGAAGACCTGAAGACGATGTGTTCCCTAACAAGCATTATGGTAATAATTTTGCGCTATATTACACCAAGATCTCTTGTCCCACAATAATGTTTTATTTAATAATTTGTTTGATATAGTGACCGGGTATTTGACCAATTCGAACACGTCCTGGAGCCAGCCAAGTTGTATAATATTTGATTATCATTTTTATTTCGTAAACTGATTTTACCTTCCTCGGTAATATTTCGAGGGGTGCCATCTTGCAAATTGAGAGTCAATGTATACGATTGAATTTGGTGCTGTAACGTCGGAATCCACGTTTGTTGCTAACAATTTCTTTTGCAGAAACCTGCTCGGCATTTTGTTGTTTACAGTATTTTGGGTGATGATATTCTAAACTACTGAAGTGTAGTTTCTGACACTTCGAAATGTATTCGAACTGTGTAATTTAGTAAGCACATTTAATGATCTAAACTGCTGGTGTTAACTTCAGACGAAAAGTTTACTGAAGTTTTAGGAATCTTTTTTTTTTTATCGTTTAAGAGTCATAGATGCCATGGATCCTTTGTTAGCACGTGGTACAATTAGGCATATAATCTCTAATATTTTTTGACCGCGTTTTTTGTTATCAGGTGCTCTATGTGGGTAATAAATCCCTTTCATTTTTTATTATGTTATTTGCTTGTAGTCTCCTTCCATCATCTCGATACTTTAGAGCTAAAAGTTAGTATTCGTTCCAATTCTACTAATAATTATTTTTCTACATGGATTTCGAGCCTCAATCAAAAGTGTACTAAAATATAAGCTGAGTTTTGTTTGAAATGTTTGAGGTGAAGTAAACACTGGCGCGTTCTTTATATAACCAGCGTAGATGGTTTACGGATACATTAAGGACACGAATTGATTCTTTAGAAGCTAGTTTTAGGTATTATAATTAATTTGTTTACTGGGTCGTAATGATGAAATTTAAGTAAAATAACCTAGCATTTAGCAACAATTACGTTGGTTATTAACCTAGCATTTATCAACAAAGTCGTTGGTTATTAACCTAGCATTTAGCCACGATGTCGTTGGTTATTAACCTAGGATTAACAATAATGTCGTTGGTTATTTAGCCGCTATTGACATCCTCTGTTGAGGATTGGGTAATTCAGGAACTATTGAAGTGTTCTTTGCATGCGATCAGCGCCCTGAGCGCAACAAAGATTCTGGGCTTAAGAAAGCTTGGATCGCAACCAATTGAAATTTTTCTCTGATATACTTATAATATCCATCTTAATCGGCCGAAAGTTATTGTTCATGGGCGTTGAATATTGTATCTAGAGCTTCGGTTGTACGAGCGCGGTGGCGGAATAAAGTTCATCAATAGTTGATCTATGAAGGGAATGCGAAACATGATTTTCCAATTAATAATTGAATTTGATACAAATTAATGTTTTTTTTTTGCATTATATCGATACAAAGCTTATAAAGGAGGTGTGGAAATCATGAACGATTTTTTTCTCTACTGTACTGACTGTACTACCTTCTCAGTGTTTTTTTACTTTTCCCTGACCCTCGGGAAGACTTCTGTAATCTCGGAGGATTGGAGTTTCCCTGACCCTCGTTTGGACGAAGGATTCACTGGGTTTTTGGTTAGAGTGATTTCTTTTGTAACTGAATTCACTCCATCACTCCATTGTTGTCACTCCCCAAAGGAGCTGAAGGAGGAAGATCCCTGGACGAGGAGCTCTCCTTGGAATACCTCTCCTTCTACTGAAGCCTTCCACAAGGACTCGCTCTCTATTCCCGAAGACTTAATCTTCCATCTCTCTGTATCATTCCCTCTTGATGCCGCTCTGTATTGCGCATAGCTCTCCGTATACAGGGAGAATCAGAGTAGAAAAAGTCCTGTGTAGTCCTACAATGCTAGTACAGTAACCTTTCCTAAAATTGTACCATCATTAAGCTTACATGTATACGAAAAAATATTATTCACACCTATTTTCAATTTAGGTCCTACATTAACGTCAAGTAGCTACACGGAAGCCATGAGGCCATCTTTGCTCGTATTGTACTCGAATATCAGCCTTTGAAGTAAGAGATAAAGGACTCTCCTTGCGTGCTCTTGAAGTAGCATCGTACAATCATTTAATTGTTCCACCTACACGTCACACTAATTGCACTACACCTCTTCAGCTCGTACAAAAAAAATGCTTCGAATTGGCCAACTGCTTCCTTAGGTTCCCTAACTACCAGATCAACCACCAGTACCTCATCAACCATTACCTCTAAACATGGTTGCTCTCTATATCGTCTGTTGTTATTGTTGCCAGTGGTTGTTGCAGTGAGGCTTCAGCCTGTAGTCATAGTTGCCAAGAGCTCTCGCCTGAACCGATCAAACCTTGATTGGTGATATCCTAGTGTATGTTAGTTGCTTATTCAGCTTATAGAAGTCGAGAGCTACAAGTCCGACACGTATTTGTTGAGCCAATTATGAGTTAGTTTATTTTCCAGCTTATAGTAGTCGGGAGCCCCGAGTTTGATCTCATGTTGTTTAGCCTAGCGTTGACTATGAGGTGATAGCGGTCGTGAGCTGCACGTTCGACCTCTTTTTGTTGAGCCTAGTTTAGGCTTGCTGCTCATACAGCTTATAGTAGTCGTGAGGTGCTAGTTGGACCTCCGTTTGCTGAGCCCAGTTTAGGCTAGTTGTTCATACAGCTTATAGTAGTCGTAAGGTGCTAGCTAGACCTCTGCTTGATTCGTCTTAGTCGCACCGCTGTAGCTACCAATACATTGCTGACTTAATGTTAGTATGTTGCCCAGTGCCGACCAAGCTCTTGAACGTGCGATTTGTATGTTAATGTAAAGTAATTCACCTTAACGTAAGACATCATTTCATTTGAATGTTGAGTATTTTTATTTCGGTGTTTGAATTCATTCTCCTCTTCACTGTCATCAATCTTGCCACTCGTTCTTCAAACGTGGTGTGAGCAATCACTTCTAAGCTTGTGGCAAAGCCTACAGCTCAATTCTGTTCAGGTGAGCCTAAATTGTTGTGGTTGAGCTTGCAACTGGTGTAGTTGAGCTCAGCTGTTGTGGTTGAGCTTGCAACTGTTGTAGTGGAGCTTGCAACTGGTGTAGTTGAGCTTGCAACTGTTGTGGTTGAGCTTGTAACTGCTGTGGTTGAGCTTGTTACCGCTGTGGTTGAGCTTGTTACCGCTGTGGTTGAGCTTGTAACTGCTGTGGTTGAGCTTGTAACTGCTGTGGTTTGGAGGTATTTCACTGCAGGTTATTTCTTGTGAATTTGTTCTCACAAGGCATGTTCTGTGGCTATTCACTGGCTAGGTATCTCCCTATTTTTGGGTGCCTTAGGAAATAGACGTTGAAGGCATTTAGACGAAAACAAATCTATTTGAGGGATCACTCGCTTAAATCGCTTTCCCCGTAAATGTAAGCTAAACGCATCCAATTATTTCGTCCCCTGTGGCTATTCTGACCCTTTGCGCCTCCATTTTCTAGCTGATGACGTGTAATCTATCTAGAGTAGCCTTGCTATGTCTCGCGAGTCATAACAAGATCGCGCTTCAGTCTAGCTTGTATAAACCTTTGTCAACTGGTAAGAGAAATAATTCTCTGGATATCGGACAAATTTCCAGGTATATTTAATCTAAATATCCGCTATACGACCGTTCATAAAATATAGTTAATGTTACGTACACCGACGCTATTCAATATTTATGTTGCCACTTGTAGTTTCTATATTCAATTAGTGCTTAAGTCAGTAAATTATACAATCATCCAGAAGGTCATGCAAGCTTCAGTCCGGTGTTGTGTGTTGCTATGGCAACCAATGCAATTATTCCAGATATTGTTTACTCTAAGTCTTGATAGAAAACACAAATGATCGAATCAACGCGATTCCTTCGAACTGAGTTCCATTTTTAGGGTATCTTTTTGTGTGTAGCAAAAGTATTCTTAGGACAGTTACTATTGCAGATCTTAAGGTGCTTGTGTATTGATATGCACTTCGATGCTAATAAATCCTACTTGTATCGGTAGTTAGAAGTAATTATGCCATTGTTGGGTTGGTAGAAAATATTCCTCTGGACGTGCTCTGTAATTATAGAAAAAAAATCAACTATCAAAAAAATCTACATAATATATATGGTCATAACCTTAAGGATCCTGCTTTGTATAACGCCCATTTATGATCTGAAGCTATTCGACCTCTAGCACTCCACCATATCACAGGTGCTGGTGTTGTAGACGCTATCTAGATTGACGCTACAACGTTCAATGGCGAGTAGGGCAAACCATGTAATTTGTATTATGCTTGTCAAGTAAGTACGTCTTTTTTCCCGATTTGTAAGCCAAATTGAACTGCATCAAATTGCTGGTAAAGCAATGTTGAAATATCCCTAAACGACCCTAGGGCTTTAGGGTCACTCTCCTCTATAAGGATTGATAGGTCTCCTATCACTGCTATCTGATCTCCCTTCTTACTTATCGGGTCGTGCGCTGTCATTTCGGTCAAAGCTAGTTCAAATCTTTCTTTGAAACAAGCGCACTACGGTGTATCTCCTCTCTCTAAAGAGCAAGCAGTCGGCCCTGCTCACCTCGGTTCAAAGTCGGTCCAGCGCACTATGGTGTATCTCCTCTCACTAAAGAGCAGGCTAGCGGCCTCGCTTCCCTTATTTCAAAGTCGATCCAGCGCACTGTGATGGAGATCTGGTCTCAGTAAAGAGCAGGCCGGCGGCCCTGCTTCCCTCATTTCAAAGCCGATCCAGTGTCTGTGTATTCAATTTGGTAGTAGCTTAGATAAAATTGTTGAACCTATTATTTCCTATTGGTTTTCTGATGTGCAAATTGTAGTCTATTGCCATCTCCAGAACTTGTTTAATTTGGTCAATCATTCTTTTGAAGTCGTCTCGTAGCTGACGAGTATTTGTATCGACGTCCTTCCTTGTAGGATCCTTGACCTGTTCGTCGAATATTCTTTAGAAAATTGAGCTGCCCTCTTATCGTGTAGCAACGCAGGTTGGACGTCGTTTGTGTCATGGACTGTACATGTTTGTCAACGACTATAGGGATTTCTATGTAATATACCAGTAATCATAACATAGTTCAGCAATTTCATTCCTTATAGTGTAGGAAATGGTACACCAACTGTACTCATTGGAAAGGCCAACAATTTGCTGTTGACTGAATTGTGCTAGGCTTATAAATATTTCGCTGCTTTTGCTATGCATATTTTTTGAAAAGCTTCAATTTCCCCGATGCCCAAGGGTATTCTTCCTATAGCCACGCCAAAAGTGTTTGCATCAATAACGTTTTCGCCGAAGCATCACGCCAAGTAAGCACATTAATTCTCTTGAGGATTAGTGTTGACAGTCAAAGCTTGTGCTATTAAGCACATATTTAGCCTCAACGTACGCCTCCACCACCCTTCCCCTTGCTCCACATCGAACACGTTGACTGCTATGCTTAATTCTTCTCGACACAAACGGTCCCCATCACTGCCCCATCCTGCGAGTATCAGCAAAACACTTGCCAGGTCATCTTCAGGCACTGGATTTTTTTAGCCACATATCTTGCATGATTTTTTTCTCATAATTTTAATATTATATAATTTGAATAACCTTGTTTCTGGAAGAATTCAACTTCAAGTTTGTTGTTTTGCTTTCTCTCCCGAGTGAGTCCTTTGTGTCCATGCAACACGTTTTTTCCTTTCTTTCTTTATATTACAAACTTTTGTTTTTTGAAGGACTTCTCCGATCAATACACGGAAATATTAGTAAACTCTCCATCTACCACAGCGCACGCAATTCATAAAATTGTTTGGTTGTTAGAATATAATAAGCACCAAACATTTGCTACCCATTCCAAGAGCCTAAGTTGCCTTTTAGGTGACCGCCCTCACATAAGACGCTGGTGTTAGTTACCACGGTCGAAATTGCTGTACGAGGCAGGCAACTTTGTTCTTATTCCAACGAATACGTCTGTAAATAACATTTAGTTCACAGCATTGTTTAAAAGACTATGTTACTTCATAGCTGCTAAACGTATTGATCGAGGAAGAAGATAGGTTGAGACTTACGAGGACGTTACCCAGTGAAAAATTGGAGGCATGACATGGTCGGCACGCCTTCGCCCGAAGGTCGGCCGATGATAGACCACACTCAATTTTCTAGTATGTAAGCTTCGCTAACATCTTACACGGTCTTTGAAACACCCCTTGGCTAACCGAAGTCTTTAACTATGAAGCAGACCCTACCAAATCGTATTTAAGGCACCTAACTAAGATTAAAGTTTTGAAATGTGTCGGCAAATTTAACGGATAGTTTCGTCGTGCCTTCCCGACAAGTATCCTCGATTTCACCATCACATTCAACACATTTACCAAGACGTATCCACAACCTCACCATAACCTATCCACAGCCTCACCACGACATGACTGCAACTATTTTCATGACATAACCACACGTCTCAATAAATACAACAAGCTTTGCAGTACGTAACTTGGTAGCTACTACCACCAGCTTTGCAGTATTTAACTAGGTAGCTACCTGTCCTGGCAAAACAAACTTTTCGTACACCACGTATCCGCTCCCTTTACTCTGAAGTCAAGCTTTCTTCGAACGTGTAACCTTATGCACTAGGGAGTACATTTGTCGTAGAACGTGGTAACCTTGTGCACTAGGGAGTACATTTGTCGTAGAACGTGTGTCGTTAGCCCCGTCATTATGTGCCACCACGACAGATCCTCACCTCCATCACCACGTCCGAAACTCTGTGAAGACCGCGTCCTTGTCGTCCTCTCTGTCGTGGCATGCAGGTAAGACATGGCAGCAAGACGTGACAGCAAGACCTGGCAGTAAGACATGACGCGTCGTCCCCTTTGCAAAGACTCCTGCTGGCACTGCTGCTCTTGAACACCTCCCGTAACCAAGTACCAATTAAGTGGTCACGTAATTTATTGCTAATTTTCAACGTGCCTCGTAACTAGTGGTCATGTTTTCCAGTATGTATGACGTAATGATGGCACAAGTGGACCCAAAACTTAAGTGTCAAGTAGTCCGTAACTACTTGAAGTTCATCCCCCTACTGAGGGCTGAGTATATACCCCCATCAGGCAGTGCTTCGTATACCCCCCATCAGGCAGCGCTGCGATATTCATCGTTACTCGAAGCCGACTGGTCATCGCCTTCTCACTTTTTTTTTTCTATGTTCCTTTTTTCTTATTCTTTGTGAACAGAATCGATGTACGTCTGCGTAGATAGCTGTTGCTTTATCAATGTAAAATTTACACATACCTGTTTCTATCCTGCTCTCTCTACCGCATTTAGAAGAAGTAGGCCAGAGAATTGCACCGTTAGCTTAGTTAGGGATAGAGGGTTACCTATCTAAATAGCCTACGACATTCAGGAAGTAATTTGAGAGACCACGCATTGCAAGTATTGCCAACTCCAACATTATTTTGTCTGCCAAGAACGTGTTATCAAATCATATTCATTGCATAATTCCTCACAGATTTGAGGACCACCAACAAGTTATGTCAGAAATTTGAAATGAATCCACGTCCATCGGATTTTGTGCCCCGCGGTGCATGTTTTCAGCAATACTGTAGGGCAGTCGGAAATGCGAGCTAATTTTTTCAACTGTCTGAAGAATGAAAAAAATAATTGTTTAAACAACTTCACCTCCATCCGCGATTGGTGTAATTGAAGACAAAGTCTAAAAGGGTCTCCAAATCTGAAACATGTTTGTTGAATCAACATGTCAAACTACGAGTTGATTGTGCTTTTTTCAACACTTTCCCCCACACATTGTTACAATGTTTTAGGTTCGACACCTCCTCTTGTCAGCGTACACTCAGTACTGTCGTTGCAAACTCATGGCTTGTGGCCCCCACTCGCGCCCAGATTGTTGGTCGAGCCCCTTCCTCTGTTGCGTCGCCCCATTTAAAATGGGATAAGTTTGGAGCAAAAAGAACTACTGGACCTTTACTACTTCATTGACTTGGAACCAGTAACTACTATTTGTTCTCTCCCCTACATCTGTTTCCTCACTTACAATGACGTTCTGTGCCAGAAGGACATTGACTCCAGTGCACCAGCAGGCCTTGGCACTCTACTCTAATCTCCTCAAATAATGATATTTACTGTTGCGTACTCGTGTGAATATTTTCGCTCCCTTACATGTCCTCGTCATTGTGCTCTCGTTTCACGGTGTATTTTGTGTTGTGGCCAAACGAGTATTACTTGACATATACCTTGTACACTAGGTTACCCTTGTATAGCGACTTGATGTTTATCCTGCTTTTTCATATACAGTAAACGGTGTGCACCTCATAACCAATGTATAGACTTGTTCATTGTCTTGCTTTTGCATATACAGTAAACGGTGTGCACTAAATGACCTACGGATAGACTTGTTTATTGTCTTGCCCTTGCATATTTACGGTTTGTACTACATCAACTTTAGAGCAGATTTGTTCATTGTCCTGCTCGTATTGTACGGTGTGTACTACATCACCCTTGTCTAGACTTGCTGTGTATCGTCTTGCTCCCATTGTACGGTGTGTACTACATCACCCTTGTCTAGACTTGCTGTGTATTGTCTTGCTCTTATTGTACGGGGTGTACTACATCGCCCTTGTCTAGACTTGCTGTGTATTGTCCTGCTCCTATTGAACGGTGTGTTCTACATCACCCTTGTCTAGACTTGCTGTGTATTGTCTTGCTCTTATTGTACGGTGTGTACTACATCACCCTTGTCTAGACTTGCTGTGTATTGTCTTGCTCTTATTGTACGGTGTGTACTACATCACCCTTGTCTAGACTTGCTGTGTATTGTCCTGCTCCTATTGTACGGTGTGTACTACATCACTTGTCTAGACTTGCTGTGTATTGTCCTGCTCCTATTGTACGGTGTGTACTACATCACCCTTGTCTAGACTTGTTGTGTATTGCCGTGCTCTATTGATTGCTCTGGAGGTCTCATATTTATGTGTTGTGCTGTCTTTACTCGTGTCTGTGAACTACACGAGGCTTGTTGTTTGTCATCGTTATCTTTGTGACCTCTCCACCGGATCCATGCATACCCACCCAACCTCTACTCCTATTCACTTAGTCTGCCGTAAGAGCTCCGGTGGAGATTCACCCCCCTAGTGTAATCTACTCCTATTCATGTGGGTAAACGTTTGTGTAATAATCACCTGAAAGTAGCTTGCATTAAGAGAGATCACAACATTCTTTCACATCTTCTCTTTTGTGTATTTTATTTGCGTTGTTGAGTGAGCGTATGGATGACGCTCCATGTACAGACTCATGCGCCTTGCCGCTATTACTTGCCTAATAAACGCCTATTCCCACTGGCTGGTGAGCGTACGCTCTGCTACGTTTGAATTCATGTTGTAACCAAACACAATCTCTGTCCCCCCTTCCCTCGGCCCCCCTTAATATATGTCTACCCCTTGTTTCAAATTGACCGAATTGCGTAGAAGATTATCGCTCTCTTGTTGTGTGGCGTTTACTTGTTATGCATGATGCGAATGAAATATGTTTACAATTATGACCATGTCGGACCGACATATGCTCACTTTCTCTCATGAGACCATTTATGAAGAATAATTGTTCAACGTATGTGTTTTAAAGTTTCTTCATTTTGCTCATTGCTATGTTACTCTGGCAATAGGTTCTCTTCTTCTTTTGAACGATGTTACTGTCATTTATTTGAATTCTCGTTCCTGTAACCTAGTAGCCTGCCCATTTCCAAGATTGTATTTGTGTCTGGTACTTAACGGCCCGTACACCGATGTACTCTCTTTCACCCTTCAGCTATTCTCGTTTCGAAGGTCAATATTTCCGAGTATATGAGATAACGTGTTCAAACTTTGCCAGAGATGTGCGAGTGGCTGCCTGTCCTACGCATATCAATATATGAATATATATA
>SDVV010006991.1:0-18065 GCA_016164225.1 Gammarus roeselii
GGAGAGGATGGATGAAGGGAGATTGGTGAAAAGGGTGATGAATGCGGAGGCAAGTGGTCGCAGGCCTAGAGGTAGACCGAAGTTTGGGTGGATGGATGGTCTGAAGCAGGCCTTGGCAAGAAGAGACATGAATGTGGAGGTGGCGAGAGAGCGTGCAATGAACAGGCGTGAGTGGAGAATGGTTGTGAATGGTTGATTTTGACGCTGCTCTGATGTGCTTTCCCGCCCTTGGCATCCCGCTGTCGGGATGGTCGTGGGTGGGGAGGGCCCGGCCATTATGATGCAGTGGGGGTAAACCAGTGAAAACTGTCGGGCCCTGCTGCTGACGACGGTTCCTCGGTGCATTCGGGACCCAGAGTGTAAGTTGAGGGGCTACCGGCCGGACCCTTTAGCACAAAAGGGCTAAGTTGTGTGAGTGTGAGCGTGTGAGGTGCGCCTTGCCGTCGGCCACCCCCCTTTCTGGGGGATGCGGCCTAGTGTCTGTATCTGTATCTGTGTGAACGTAGGTCTAGAGGTCCGTAGACCGAAGTTTGGGTGGTTGGATGGCGCGCAGCAGGCGTTAGGAATGAGAAACATAAGTATGGAGTTGGCAAATGAGCGTCCAATTGATGGATAGTTGTGAGTGAAAAAGGATTGTAGATGGACGCGTTTTAGGGTAGCCTTGATGTGCTTTTTCCGCTTTAGGCGTCTCGTTGAGAAACTGGTTGGACGTGGGTGGGAGGGTGCTCGGCAATTATGACGCAGCAGGGGTAAACCAGTAAACGATATTGGGTCCTGCTGCTGACACTGAACTCGGACCTCACTCCTAAATCAAAATGAGGGTTGAGGGGTCCAGGCCAAGCTCATTACCACCAATGGGCTAAGTTTTGTTAGTGTGTGAGTGCAGGAGAGGTGTGCGCGGTGCGCCTTGCACACCGGTGCAAGGAGAGGTGTGCGAGGTGGGTAGCACACATGACTCGGGTGCCCGGGGGATCGCTTGGACTTCCCCAAGTAGGGGTGAGGCCCCTACTCCCTGCGGGGTGAGTTGAGTGGCACAGTACGGAAGGAGCCATACACTGAAACCCAAGAGAAACTTTGGTCGAAAGACAAACGGCTCTCTTAGAGCAAAGCCATACGAAGAATAGGTCTGGGACAAGCTAAAACCCCCGGAAGAACAGGTCTGGACAGAACTCGAAAGAATAGGTCAGGGGGCTGTACATGTCCATGAGTACGACCCGTTCTTCCGACACAATAGATTTGTTAACTCCATTGCTCGATAATCCTGTTAATCCCCCCCCCCTTCGTTGCAGGAGAAAAACTTGAGAAAAGTGATAGAGCAGTAACAGTGTATTTGTGTCATCGCCGGTACTAAGCATAAATGTCAATTTGATCCGCAGAAAATGAATGCTCTTAGTCAAACAAGTCCTTGTCCGTAGTTAGCGTCTATTTCAGTTCCAAACGCAGGAGTGATTCAATTCCAGCATTACCCCCTCAGCATAGACTATGTCTTTGAGAGAACCGAACGCTTAAGTGGCAATGAGAAATCCCAAATTTCTATGTTTGGGCGCTACATGAAGTGTAGTAGCTTGTAAAGTGCCGGAGCCAGGGACCTTCAGCTCTGCCCAGAGTCAGAAAGGAGTGCTCAAGTTTTGCGTTGCTACTGGGCTTCAAGGATCGAATCCTACTACTTTACAAAGCATTACGGGAATTAACCCAGTAACAAAAAATCGAATGCAATTTTCAACATAAATGGTTCTGGACAGTGGGTTGGCCGTTTGGGTTCTGCTCAATGGAGGACAGTGACAAAGCTTTCAAAAACTAGTCAATGTATTGCCGGCACAAATTAACTAGCCTAGGATGCATTTCAAATAAGACTACTAGAAAATATGTACAGTTATGTATATTCTGTGACTATTTGGTACACAAGTAGTGATCATCAAACCTAATATGCTACAGTGTCCAAACCAATACCTTCACGAACAAACTTTCCGTCGACCAAAGCAAGGACTGACTACAGAACTAACAGCTCTACGATTGCAAGATCAACAACATTTATGGCCGGTAATAGCCACTTGATTTAATGTTGCTTGGCAAAACATCACCTGAAATAACTCATCAAAGAACAAAGGATATAAATTTTCGAAAGAAAAACAGTACTAGTTGCAAAATAATGTTTAGCCTTACTATCAACTTGAGTCAATGATGGTGACGATAGGTAGATACTACTGGCAAAGGCCCTAAATTACTACATTGCGTTACATTTGTACAACTGTTAATACATCCTGGGTAAAAAAAATAACACGAGTAATCTTACTACAGCATGTAAATGAAAATTCATAAATTACAGACAATATTGAACGAAAGTAGCAGTAGTGGAGTATATGAATGAAATAACTTCATTTTACTACCCGGTCTATTACCTTTCCCAGCATAAAGATGAAATCATTTCAATGGAAGCATACATTTGGTAGCATTAACAAAACTGTAGGTCAAAGATAAATATTGGAATGGGTAGGTACATACATACAAATGCCATATATTTCAGTGTCTGATACACAGAATGGACCAACTATATATGTAGCACTATACAAGACCTGGCAAGTAAACATGAATTCTTGTTGTTGCAATCGACTCTTCGGCGGCCAAAGGTCATTAGAAATTTCATTTCCTACCGCCAGACGAATCTATTGTCCGTCGTCGAACGATACCGTTTAGCTCTGAGGATCTACTGTGGCCTCTGAAGGGGTAAGCAAACACATGGAGATACATTGGTTCTAGTAGATACATTGGTCCTGGTAGGATTACCGTCAAGTTCGATCTTAGTTACCAATTTCAATTTTGTCATGATTTTACAACTTTATTCAATTTATTTCTTATTTCGTATGTTACAAAATATATTTAAGAATGAATCGCACGAAAAGGTTAAAGCTAATAAATTTATACAGGATTAAACGTATTTTCATTTAAAATAAACCATCTATGGTAGCTAGTTCCTCTAACTACATCATTCAACACAATTATGATACGGCCATAAGAATATAACTAAAAAATACAGAAAAATGCATGACCTGGTTAAACAAAGAAATTGTTAGGAAAAAAAAATTAATAATAATAAAACGAGAAAAATAGAGACGTATGGAAGCAGATCACAAATATTATCGGTAGTGTGGTGGTGAGGTTCTCAACGACAGGCTCAAATAAAATCTCTGCTTATCGGTACAGAGAGGCTTAGGAGCAATTACTGTTTCTTTACATGGAATTAAACAAATGATACATTTTTAGTAAAAATAATTCAAGTCGATAATGATCTATTGGCACGTACAGATGTATCGGTATCAGTTCTGCTTTGGAGTATCGAAATCGGTGCAGATTCAGCCGATACCACCGGTACATTTTGTTTATATCACATGTTTTGGATATCAATTAGTCCAGAACGGGCCAACTTATTACACATGAGATATGAAAGTTTGAAATGCAACTAATGCGACTTTTACCATGTAGCAAAATGATATATTATAGCTACTCCGAATCCAGTTATGATGCTTAGAATTGTGATGAAGTCATAAGTTGGTATACCTACAATGTTCCAGCAGCACTCAGAATAACATTCCGATATGAAAGTTTTGGGCACACACTCTCGTATCAATTATAGTGACACATGTGGTTAATTGTTAAGTCTAATTTATAGGAAGTGTAAGACTAATGGGCGTTTTAAGAAAAAAGACATCATGAGAGGGTTTTGTCACACTCATGGTAAGGATACAAACGTGATATTTGGAAAATAATTGATGAAAAAAATACATGTCATATTATCAAACGATAAATCCAGCAATTTCAATTACATTTTTGAGGGCAGATTCATTTAAATTCTTTAGTTGAGTATTGAATAGAATTTCAAGTCTGCACTGGACCTCCCAAAGATCATGTTCCCTTGAACAATGCCTTCCAGTGAAACGTTTGCTATTAGATTTAGGTCTAATCTACACTGGAATCCATGAGTGAGCTTTCGTGACTTCCCACGTAGGGCCGGTGCGTGATCCGTGGGAACGCCCGAGAGACAGAAATCAACTTCCTCAGGGATGTAGGCATAATATAAATGTCTGCATTTGCTGAAACAGCCATAACATGCACATGTCGGTGGGTTCCCGTGCTCGGGTTGTGCGCTGGCTGTGGCTCCTCCATCGCAGGGGAAGTTGGGGCTGAGCAACAACAACAACGTAGGGCGTGGATTTCAGAAATTTGAAAAGGTTCACGCTCAAATACAAATGGACACTATATTTTTCTCGAAATTAATATAATTTAAAAGTTTTAATTTTGGTATGTATGCACGTTAGTGCGCACAAGAATAATGCCGATTATTATTAAGTAAGAAAATGAAGAATGCACTCGTAGCTTTCTAAATAGATCGTTTCAGAACTCTCCGATTATTTAACCAAAGTACATTGTGGAGTGGGAGAATTGTTTGGTTTGTAGATACAGCCATTTAATATTTGCACGGCTTCGTACAGGTCGGTACGTTTACCGAAAGTGATTAGCTTCTACACGAAGGTGAGGCCAGCAAGTAGGCTTTTTAGCGTAAAAGGGGGATACCAAACAGCGCGTCGAGTTGCCGCAATTGCTCGTGAAAGAATGCTGCGAATCGGCCAACATGCAAAAACCTTGTCAGCGAGAGCCTCAAAGGCTTGAACTCAACTAGTGTTGTGCCGTTATCATTGCCAAACATGATGGAGCAAGTGTCGTGCCGTTATCATTGCCAAACATGATGGAGCAAGTGTCGTACCGTTATCATTGCCATAAGAGATTTTTTTCCATGCTGCAACATATATGTTATCTGAAAAATATTTTTCGGGATGTCAAATATACAGACACAGACGCTAGGCCGAATCTTCCAGGTAGGGGAGTGACCGACGGCAAGGCGCACGTCACACTCAAATCATGCACACACACCAAATCAAACTTAGCTCTTTTGCGTTAAAAGTTCGGCCGGGGGACCCCGCAACACACAATCTGGCAGGGGTGCGGTCGAAGGTTAGTGTCAGCAGCAGGGCTCGGCAGTGAAACTGGTTCACCTCTGCCGCGTCATTGTGGCAATCAGCCCTCCCCTCCCGCCCACGACCATCCTGTTTCTCAAAGCGACGCCAAGGGCGGGAAAGCACATCAGGGCAGCGTCAAAATTTACGCTGCACGCTATCCATCCACTGATGCTTCGGTCTACCTCCAGGCCTATGCCCCCTCACCTCCACCTTCATCTCTCTTTTGACATATCTCTTTGCATCCATCTTCATCATGTGCTCAAACCCTCTCATAACACGAAACATATGATCGTGGTTTATGACTGCTGTGTATCGGCTTAAAAAGGAGTTTCAGTCAAAATATGGGCATCAGCACATCGCTAGTGGTATGTGTTACGCCATTAGGCAGAGCTTAGTTGTACCGGCAGGCGTTCTAAGAGAAGATTGACATTGCAAGTTCTGGGGAATGACGAGGAAGAGTGTGCGCCGTTCACATATGCATAGTCGAGATATGCGGCAAATGAGAACGGTGTGGGCCGTTTGTAAGAGGAACAGTTGCGCGTGATGGAACGACGAGGTTTAAATGACGGTAGCGTAGAAAGAACAGCTGTTGAGGAGTGGTTGCATTCGAGGTCGGTGGTGGCCAATGACTACTGTACAGAAAAGAGGTGAAGCGTATGTTGAGAAGAGCAAAGAGGGACGCTGGTGCTAGGTACAAGATGTTCTCGAAAAGAGGTGATGAGTATGAGAAACGTGGAAGCAAGGAGGGAGGAGGTGGTGGTGATGAAATTTGTAAACGGCTGGTTGTTGTTGTTGGAAAGTGATCATGTACAAAAGAGGTAGGCTGAGCATATTGGAGAGTTGGCAAAAGTTGAGAATGTCAGAAAGGCTGACATTGTTGCTATGGGTGGAGGTACACGGATGCCTGTATTGGGACGAGATTATTGTTGTGAGCATTACTACGGAAGAGGTGTGCAAGTCGGTGGAGGTGATGAGAGCAGGGAAGGCCACTGATTTGGACGGTGTTGCGATTGAATTACTAAAGAGGGGTGGATTAAAGGTTGTCGTGGTAATGCTACTAAAACTGGGTTTATTAACAGGTGTGGTGCCAGTTGAGTGGCGCAGTGCAAGAATTGTTCCCTTGTATAAGAAAAAATATAATAATTAATGTATGAACTCGAGAGGTATCACTATGGTGTGTGTGGTGGGAAGTAGTACGGGAGATTGCTTATCAAGAGGATTAGAGACAGTTCGGATGGTGTGATTGCCCAAGAACAACAGTGTAGCTTTAGCAGTTGTTAACGGTATGCATATCAGATTTTGCAGATGTGTTCAATCGAAGTACTCTGTGAAGGAAAAGGATGTGTTCTGGACCTTCACGGATCTAGAAAATGCCTACGATAGGGTCGACAGGGAGGCGTTGAGAAGTGGGCAAAAATTTGTCATGAGCGGTTTAGAGTTTCTATGTCCCCAACAGAGTATGTGCCAGAGTAGGGAGCGAGGCGAGTGCTTGGTTCCCAATGAAAGTGGAACAGAAACGAGGTTACGTTATAACTCCACGGCTATTCAATCTCTATATGAATGGAGAGGTATGAGAGGTCAGGAAGGTGAACACTATTGTATTGGGTGAAAGTTAAATGGGCTGAGTTGGCAGTTTAGTCGTTTGCTGTTGGGTTGTGGATGATACGGGACTTGTGGCATATTCCGAGGAAAAGTTGTGTAGGCGGGTGTCGAAGTTTAGTTGTGTGTGAGAGGAGCGAGACACCAGTTACTGTTGGCAAGAGCAAAGTAATGAGATGCTCGAGGCATGACAAAGCGATCAGAATCAGTGTACGCATAAATAGTGAGTTATTTGCGATAGGGCAGAGCTTCAAGTACCTGGGCACTTTTGAGGAGTTTAATGTGCAAGAAGTGTGAATGAGGGGGAAGTTGGACCAGCTGTGCTCTACGGGGCTGGGACATGGATCGGCGAAAGCTAAAGAGAAGAATGTTGAATGTGTTCAAGTTGAAGTGTTTAGGACGTTGAGAGACTAGACAAATAATGACATTGGTTGAATTAGAACTGGGATAGTGAGGAAAATGGAAGTCAGAGTAGATTCACGTGTGCTGAGGTGGTTCGAGCCCATGGTGAGAATAGATAAGAGATTGCTAAAATGGGTGATGGACGCGAAGATGAGCGGGCGTAGGCCTAGAGAGAGACTGAAGTTTGGGTTTATGGATAGCTTTTGGGAGGAGAAACATTAGTGAGAAAGTAGCAAGAGAGCGTGCAATTTGATGGGCGTGAATGGAAAAGAATGCTTTTGAACAGTTGCGTTTCCCGCCCATGATGGACGAGTTTAGAAATTAGAAGACAGCAGAGGCACACCAGTGAAAGCTGTTAGGCCCTGCTGTTGATACTGATCGAGGACCTCACTCCTGACTCGTGTGTTGCAGGGTCCTGGCCGGACTCAGCCACTAAAATTCAAACTGTTGGCGTGTGTGCGAGCACATGAGTGGAGTGTGAAGTGAGTCTTGCCATCAGACACCCTTTTCTGGGGGATTTGGCTCTGAATCTATAACAATTAATGTGGATGGAAATCGAATTGGATCTGGTTTAAATTTTCAAAAATATTACATGCTTCGAGAGTGTAGGTGAAATCTAAATCGTTGACATTTTCTGTAACACTATTTCCATGTTGACATTAACGGTGAGGTCTCTTGAATGGCTCAATAAAGCAACTTTCAAAAGTCAAGGAAAACTGAGGTACATTTCCTTCAATCAAGTAGCTGAACTTCTAACAATTCTGACAATTTATTCCTCAATATTATTAACACTAAATGCACGCACGTGAATCTAGTTATAAACTGTTTGGGTATCTAGTTGCATGGACCGTTTAACCAGTGACCAATTAATTCGTCTAATAGAAGGTTTTCAGTTTAGTGACGAAAGGACTGCAATGGGTAATCAAAACAATCGCAATGCTCCTGTACATCATAGCTGCATAAGTTAATCTGTTCTTTTCTTCACTAATTTCTGTCAATTGGGTCATGTTAATCGATCCATCCCTACAAATTTGGAAGACCGTGAATATTTTCCCGCTCGTGTATCGAAAATAAGAGACAGGCCTGAATGACCCTCTAGCCAGGAGGCTACGCTATTTGTTTCACATCGTACCGCCGTCGTTTGTCAAAAAAATATTTCAAAATTTAACTTGCTTACACATTCTATACTTTGCAAAATTGTTGTTGGCATGGCCTCAAAGTAAGCGGAAAATCGTAATTGCAATGGTGCTAATTATCTGGTAATAATTATCTGGTTAAGGGCCGAACTTTGATCAGCAATAGTTATGATACTAATTGGATCAAAAATAAAAAAGAACGCTCTGATTAATAACCCGAACATATCACCAAAATTTGGTTCACCTTTCATCATTGGCTTAGTCACAATATGCAAATATGCATTACAAAGCGCGAGGAACAGACAGACACGGATGGACCCACATCTTATAAATGATTAACTCTTGTGTAGCCACAGCTAAACATAAGGTGTTATGAGATCAGCAGCTACGCGGGCATACCTCCTCAGCGTTTATAATGGGATAGAATATGTAATTCTTTATTCAATTGTCTACATTCAGAACAATGCAGATTATTTTAATTCAAAACTGATTCAAAGTTAACGGAATCCATAAAATGTTATGAAAAATTATTTATCTGCACAACAGTCTGAACTCATCCTAAGGTAGTCAACACTCGATCCAAGCTATGTGCAGAGGGGGCCTTTTTTATGTTACTCCAACAAGCCACGGCGCTTTTCCCAGCCATAAAAATACTTCTTGGCTAATGCAATGTTAATTTGAAGACCCTTTCAATGAGCACAGAAATATAATAAAATTATACAAGCTTACTCACCAGCCTAACATAATGGAGGAGTTGATACCTATCATCAAACTGTAGCTATAAATGATCCTCCACTATTAACGAACAATAAAAGTTAGTAATGTATCAGAAAAAATAATCGTGCAGAATTCGCAACTATTAGCACAACAACATTATTACCAAGATCCCAAGTCATCCAAGAAATACACCTAGCCAATTAATTGCCATCAACGATTACTGGATCTACCAATCCGAGCAATTTGTTGACCGCTTCACTCAACTTAAGCGGATGTGACGCAGGAAGGCGCGGTTTGTTGATTAAACAAATCAAGCTTCTTGTCAAAGAGAGTAGGTAATGCAAATAGAATCAATCAGGTCGTTCTTGACGTCAACTCTATCAAACAATATTAATTAAAATAATATAATAGAAAGCTTTATACAACGGCATTTTGATATTCAAAATCGTACAAGAAAAGTTCCACAGTGATGTATAGATATTTTTTTAGATAATCATACAGTCTGCCTCTTTTTTTGCAAGGTCCCTTCATAGCTGCGGGGACAAATAAGTATTGAATAATTTGTCAAGGAATGCAGGAAAAACACGAGCATATTTACAAGTTATGTGAACATATAATTAAGCTGACACGTCCAATAGCCTATCATGATACACAGTATGTCAGGTAAAACAACGCATTGGCAGGATACACGGGCATGGCTGATGTTGTTTGCACTCTGCCTCTCAACCATTTAATTGGTGTAGGTTGTGGTCAGGATGAGTCATTCGACTGGAGTTAACATGCCAATGAGCAGCGGGGCAGGCTCCATTGGCATAGATGATGAAAGAGACTTGTACAACATGAGCGTTAGTTTGTTTAGTCACTCTTCATTATTCAAAATGGATCGCGTTGTGCCAAGATGTAGTAACAATAGCAAAAAATAGTGACATCATTAGTAAAATGTTTCCTTTTTAATATACAATGATAAGTTTTCGACACAGTCCATCTGCACTATTCACTTAGCAGTTCTTTTGAAGTGCATATGCCGTAGTAGTAGCTACCAATAATTTGACCTAAAACGAACAAATTGCTGACAATTTTCAACAGTTAGAACTCCAAAATAGATCCGACGAACTGGAACGTGTGTATCAGGCTAGTAGCAATGCTCGTTTTTAAATGCGATTTCAACCACATGCCAAGTCTGCTAGATGCACAAACCTACACTACGCTGGTCTTCTGCTTTTTCATCGGCACTGGTCCATACTCTAACATTTTGTCGTTGACAAGGTTACTGGCTATTGAGTTACGCAGATCTTTCTTGAGCTCTTCCATAACACTGTTCATGACCAGGGAGATGAGCTCTTGATCCGCCGGCCTCTTCTGGACACGGTTGGAGTTGGGCTGTTCATCAGCTGGTTCTTTGGGGCCGATCGCATCCCCACTCATGTCGCGAGCTCTCTGGAAGGCCAATGATTCTTGAAGGCAATTTATGGAAGGTATGTGTGATACCTTACCGTAACACACGTCCGGCCTGTCCACCGCGGCCGACTCGTCCGGTCCGTCAGTTTCCATCTCCTCAAGAGCTTTGTTGATCTCTTCCAGCCGCTTCAAGTCCAATCCGACGCTTTCAACCATTTCTGGTTCTAAATTGTCAGATAAATTTGGTACAATCTTTTTAATTAAATCGGAACCCACTTTACCAGACTGCTCAGATTTTTGCTCGTCGGCGTCATTTGCTTCGTCTGAGTGTTCCTCCTCTTCTTCCTCCAATTTGCGCAGTTCTCTATTTAGCTCCTCCAGTCTCTTCAGGTCCTCGTCATCGTCGGAACCACTATCAACAAAGGGAAGACCATTATCGTTCTCATTTTGGAGTTCACACCATTTTTTGTTCAATTCTTCCAGTTGCCGCAAATCTGCACTTGGTTCTTTGTCTCCCTCGTCTGTGATGATTGATTTATTTTTTTCTTCTTCCTCCTCTAATATCTTCAGCTCTCGGTTGATCGCTTCAAGCCTTTTCATGTCCCGCTCGATTTCTTCTGTTAGCAAAGCTTTTTTCCGAGTTGACATAGTGTTTAGATTGCTGTCATCCTTTAATTTCTTATCTAATAGCGAGTAAATATCCAGTGCGGCTTGTGAGCGAAGAGGCTTACTTTGAATGTGAACAAATCGCCCCTTGTGAAAGTTATGCCGGCCCTTTGGGTCCACATAAGGCACGTGACTTTTCTTACGGTACTTACAAAACTTGATGGACTCTTTATGCCAGTAATGATAGATCTCCATGGACAAGAAAGGTGAGGGCGGACGAGGCAGGGGCTTCAGCATGCTTGCCTCCACAGCGGCTGGAATTGACACTCTAGCGTTGGGAGCATTTTTGGGCGGTCGCGGCGTTTGTCGCGGAGGCATCGGGCGTCTAAAGGCAACCAAGGTTTCAGGACCAGGCGGCTTCTTTACAGTTGGTGCGTTCTTGTCATCCATCATCATCTTGATCCGGGCATCTAAATTTGGCCTAAGAGGGCTGATAGTTGACGGAGTTACTGAAGGTAGAGGTGGAAGAGGCTTCCCATCAAGTTTGGCAGTGCTTGCATCAACCGTCATCTTACTTGTGGAGTCAATTTCATCATCACTGGTATCAGATGAACTGCTGTGAGATCCCTCATCCTGCTGCAACATTGCCAACTCTTCATTGAGCTTCCTTAATTTACTGTATAGGTCAGGCAAAGCCTCGTTCTCACCTAGTCTCACAGAAGTGATGGAATGATGAAGTGCTTTCTTCCTATGCGACTCCAGCTTATCTTTCTCATCATCAGAACTGGAACCATATTCAGTAATTATGGTCTTTTTGGCCCGCGAAGTAATACCAGACTGCGGTGGTTCTTTCATGGTACGTTTTTCCAGCTTCATAACTATCTTGTGTTCCTTGACGTGTCGAAGAGCGGGGGCTTTGCAAGGACTTGGAGGAGCATAATCAGGCAAGGGGGCCGGAGGAATGAAGGTCATTTCGGACGGGGGAGAGGGGAGGGATTTGGAGGGCAAAGGAGCAGTGAGTGTTGACACAGGCGGATCACCACTAACATTACTTGTGGTTGTTTCATTGATATCCTTGCGCTGCCTTTTTTTCTTAATGGATTTCAATTGTGTAGACAGTGTGGTATCAGGAATAGAAGCCACGGATATGGGTAAATTAGCATAAGAGGGGTTTGAGTACATATTCGGAAGATGATACCCATGCATGCCATTGTTCACCATATTAAATGACATATCATACATCATATTCATGTGACCAGGGTAGTGCATAGGGCCAGGAGGTCCATTCATAGGACCAGGAGGAGGCACATTCATAGGGCCAAGATTCATTGGGCTGGGAGGAGGTCCATTCATAGGACCAGGAGGAGGTCTATTCATAAGGCCAGGAGGAGGTCCATTCATAGGGCCAGGAGGAGGTCCATTCATGGGACCAGGAGGAGGTCCATTCATAGGGCCGGGAGGAGGTCCATTCATAGGGCCGGGAGGAGGTCCATTCATAGGGCAGGGAGGAGGTCCATTCATAGGGCCAGGAGGAGGACCATTCATAGAACCAGGAGGTGGTCCGTTCATGGGTCCTCGAGGTCCATTTATGGGGCCATGGGGTCCATTCATGGGGCCATGGGGTCCATTCATGGGGCCATGAGGTCCATTCATGGGGCCATGAGGTCCATTCATGGGGCCTCTGGGTCCATTCATGGGGCCTCTGGGTCCATTCATGGAGCCCATGGGTCCATTCATGGAGCCCATGGGTCCATTCATAGGACCTCTAGGTCCATTCATATGCCCTTGTGGTCCATTCATCATAGGACTGTGTGGTCCATTTATCACAGGACCGTGTGGTCCATTCATCATAGGGCCATGCAGTCCATTCATCACAAGGCCATGTAGTCCATTCATCATATGGCCAGGAAGAGGACCATTCATATTGAAACCTGGTCTGTTCATCATTGGTCGGGTTGGTGGACCCATTGATGAACCTTGCGGTGGCCTTGCAAATCTAAAATTGGGATGCATCATGTTATTTGCTGCTGAACCAACTGTGTTAGGAACATTACAAGTGTTGGTTGAATTTGTTGTGCCACTTGATGAGCCTTCTAAAGCACACTTGTTGATAATGGAAGTATATGTCTCCTGATCATCTGCTGAGCTAACCACACTGTCCAAGACATCACCAAAAGATGGTGCAGACTCAGATTCTGAGGTGGATCTAGAGTGTCTACTTTTCATTAATGCTGCCTCCCAGTTCTTGAAAACGGGTGGAGGAGTGCGAGCTTCTCGTACATCGCCACTGTCATCATCATCATTTTCGAAGTGCTGCGGTTTCAGCACTTCAGCTTCTAGCTCTTTTAGCAGTAGTTCGGTCAAGCTCATGGAGCCCATCTCTTCATCTTCGTCTTCCAAAGACATGATGACTGCACCAAACTCCCCTGAAAAATTAAATCAACATCAACACACTAGGTCAAAAAAAGCAACAACAAAAAAATGTGTGAACATTCCAGAGCAAGGTTCAGTAACAAAAAAATGCAACATTACTCAGCAGTCAAAGACCATAAAAGATGTTCACCTGTGTGAATAAGAGGTAATTTCTCAATTCTCAATCCTGACTGCTGATTAGCCAGATCTAATCAGCATTAACCAGGGTATCTAAACATTGTGTTATCAGTTGCTACCCACAGCTCCAGGGTAGACAGTTCAATAATAATTATTGCCAGTCATGCACAATTTTGATTTGCATAGCTATTCAACATTTTAACAAGAAAATTGCATGCTGGACTCACGTGAGCAAGCACCCATGTTTTCAGCAATTCCATGTACTCTGAATACTGAGTGAAAGAAATTAAAATAGAAAGAGCAAGTATGGCATCATTAAACAGTCATGGAGTAAACTGTTTATTGCAATAGTCTACATCATATCTGCCTATCAAAAAGTTAAATCCTTCACTTCAAACATAGCATCCTAGCCAAATGTAAGGGAGATTGGAGGTTAAATGATTTAATATCATCCCTAAATATACCATCTTCATTGCCTAGCTAATCAAACAGCACTGTGGCCTTCGAATCTCATGCCCACAAGTTCATTTAATTTCATTTGGTTGCGTTTGTACAAAAGTACACTGACACAGATCCCTTAGTGTTATATTTGGCAAGAAATCCTAGCACCCTTCACCTAAGAGAACTTAGGCACCTTGGAGCCTTGCTGTGAAGGAAGAGGTCCTTACCAGATACAGCTCTTTAGCTTAGTAAGGAGATTTAAGTAACACATTAAGTAACAATGCAATGTCTCCCTTTACTGAAGCATTCCAGAGCTGTGTCCTTTAGACCACAATTTCAAAGGCCACAGGGTGGTGAGATGTAACAAGACAATGGTCGCACACACCTCCAAACTCCCCCAATTACAGACCTGTGAGCTTGACATTGGTTTGCCGCAAATCGATGGAATGAATAGTAAAAGCTATCCCGGTTGACCAAGTGCTTGAGAGCAATAATATTCTGTTACCTTATCAGTATGGTTTTCCAGGAGGCTGTAGCACTGAGGACCAATTGCTGTTGACCTATGATGATGTTGGGAGATGGATTGGTGAGGGATACATTGTGAATGTCATAATGCTGGATTTCTCAAAGGCATTAGGTGTGGTGAGTCATGCTGTGCTCCTATCTAAATTAGAATCCTTGGGCATTTGTAATTCTTTCCTAGCCTGGATGTCTGCATTCCTTTCTGGCAGAGTGATGAGGATTTGCATGAATAACAGCATGAGCAGCCCAGTTGCTGTGACAAGTGGTGTGCCCCAGGGTTCTGTCTTCGGCCTGCTACTGTTCCTGATTTATATTAATCACATCTCAAGCTGTACTTGAGATACTTGCGCAAGGTCACAGAGTCTGCCGCTATGGGTGTCCAGTCACTGCAAAGTGGGTTGGATACAGTCGACTTAGTTGCATAGTCCTGGAACCTTGGACTGAATCTGGACGGACAATGTGTTGTGCTGTTGTAGATCATGCCTACTCCTATTGTTTGGATTATAGAATTTTCTGACAGCCTGTTTCAGTCTTGAATTTATTATATAAAAATATTATATTTTGTTTAAGAATTTATAATTTATGGTTTTAGCTGCAATGGCAGACAAATGGTAGATAGTGGTCCTCAATAGTATTTTGAGGTGATGAACCAATTTTAGCAAAGTTGCTGGTAATCATTGCAGATGCTATGACTGCTCTTTGCTGCCTCGACTCCCTTTGTTTGCGTTTTTTATTGTGAAGTATAGTGAAACTTGTGAATGCAGTTCAATTATCCCTTTTGTTGCTCCTGGTCCCCATCTCAAATAAATTTGTGTGGTGGATGCATTTCTAGATCGGTTTGCTAGAGGACCTTGTCTGATCTGAGAGACATAAACTACTAAACTGACGCTTGAACAGGGACTTGGTGCTAAATTGGGAGGTGTGTGTTCACGAGGTAGCTATTTGACCTTCCTTAGTGGATTGGCTGGTTGGGGAATTTGAGGTGACCTGTTGAGTCTTAGTGGTAATTGTGATGGTGCCAACCTCCATGACTGTGGCAATGTTCTCTGAGATGCCTTTCCTCACAAGTGCAGAGACTTCAGCAGGGTTGTCCATCATGACAATGATTTTGTTTTTGGCTGCTAAGACAACGTCTCAAGTAGGCCCTACTTTCTTGACCATGCCAAATGCATGAGGGTTGCTGAACTGCACAACAGCAGGCTCCATGGTGGCAAGCAATACCAAAGAAAGTTGTGTGCTCTTCAAATGGATTGTCCTCTATGGTTTCAACTGGAAAATACAGCCGTAGTTGCGTGCGCTGCTGTAAAACCGCGGTTGCTTCACTCAGTACCAGGAAGAATAATGAAGGCAAAGAAAGATTATTTACAACCTTAAGTTGTGCCTCCATTAGCAGATAGTAAAGAACACTCATTTGTGCTCAATTGCAACAAGCTAATATTGCAGTTGCAGGTATTACTGGAGAGGATGTGTGTCCAACAAGTTCGTGAGGATTTCTTGGCCTGTCGTGTCTTGACCACTCCAAGCTCAAATATTTGGTCAAGCAGCCTAGATGCTATTTGTAGTGTGTTGCTTCCTGCACTGAATGATGGTGGAATTGACAGTAAGTTTGACATAGTTGCTTCTCATTTTAAGCACCTGTGTTGTCAAAGCTCCGACCTATTTATTCTGCCGGAGGTGTGGGGTAGTTGCACCAGCTGTTCATATGCCACTTGGATGAAGATTCTGCAATGTATTCTGGCAAGCAACTATTGGTGTAATCAAGACATGGTGGACACATGTGGCCAATCTGCTCAGGTTCCAGACAGGGACAAGGCAGCTGCCGTGCTGGATGGGGACTATTTGTCAAGTGCATCTGAGCAGAGTAAAGAGATCATCAGCCAGAGTTCTCAAAACTCAAACATCAGTTTGGAAGACCTTCACACTGCAGCTCTGTAGTAGTGTGGCTTCTATTACTTAGGTTCATTTAAAATTTCCATAGTCATTTTTTTTTTTTCAAAATTCAAATATCCCTCCCTTGTTTATCCTGTTGGTAACCGGGTTTCAAGTGGCATCTATTTTCTGGCACCAATCCTTTTGTTATGTTTATAATCAATAATTCTTGTATTCCATTTTTCTTTCTCTAATTTGATGTTTCTTCATGTAAAAAATCATGCTTGCCAATAGACAGAGCACACACCTGTCTCCCAGCCCATTCAGTTAATTGCCTGGGTATGATCGTCCCTGCAGGGCGATTGAGGTTTTGACGCTGCCTTCTTGCAGCCAAGTGCCGTTTGCTGGCCCTGACGTCTGCACCGGAGCCTGTTTTGGAGCTTAATCAGCAAGTAGGTGACTTGTCAGCGGAACATTGAGAATGCTTTTCTGGAGTTGTGTACAGCTGGTTACATTTAACTGATACAAAGCTAATGAATATATATAAATATATGGATTGGGATACATGTTTGCAGCATAGCCCCAATTGAGTTCACCATTTTACTATCAGTCAAATTCAACTTTTAACGTTATTTTTTGCGAATTAAAGGGGGCTGCTGAGTTAACTTAATCGTGTTATTAATATTAAAATCCCAATTGTAATTTCTTAAATGGAATAGCTGTAAGTGAAGACAATGGGATTTACCATAGTTTCCCTGTGATTTCCCTCTGTCCTTGTGCACCTTGATAGTAGCAGTTGCTCTATTTCAGCTTGTGTACCGGCAAGTTGGGTTCTGCTGGCTTTTCTGCCAAGTCAACCTTAATGGAGGACTAGGTTTGTTGAGTTTGTTTCCCTCCCTTGTTTCTTCTGCCATTCTCTGTTACTCAGTTATTACATTTCTATTAATCTATTGTTCCATTGCAGTATTGTTTTGTCTTTGGTTTGTCTTCTATGTTGCTCCAGTTATTTCGTTGTTCATAAATTCTTAATTTAATTGCTTGCTTCCTACTTTTTTTGGTTTGTGCCCTGGAGTATCTGCCAGTCCCAGTTCCCTATTTCTGGCAAGCCTGTGGTCAGTCCAGACCAGGTAATTTTAATTTTCCATGTTATTCCTTTACAGGTTGACTACCTGTGATGTCAGTCCATTGGATCGCTGTGAATTAACCTAACTGTTTGAATTGATTTCTGTATATGAAGTGCTCCAGAGTGGATGGTAGTATGGGTGGAGTAGTGATTTAGGGTCATCTGTATGTATGGTAGGTTGTTAGGGATTGTGATGAATGTTGTGATTGTTTTGATTGATCCTCCAATTGATTTCCCTTGTTTAGTTCTTTTGTTTATATTTCTTGCATCCTTTCAGTGATAGTTACACTCATCATGGCTCTAACTGGTTACCCCTTGCTTAATGACTACAGAATTCTTCCCGCGGAGGCGCTTCTGGCGTCCGCGGAGGCGCTTCTGGTGTCCGCGGAGGCGCTTCTGATGTCCGCGTAGGCGGTTCTGGTGTCCGAGGGAGTGGTTCTGGTGGTCGTGAGGCCGCGTGGCGTTTTAGATGGCCGCGGTGGCGGCACTGGTGGCCGCGGTGGCGGCTCTGGTGGCCGCGGTGGCGGCTCTGGTGGCCGCGGTGGCGGCTCTGGTGGCCGCGGTGGCGGCTCTGGTGGCCGCGGGGGCGGCTCTGGTGGCCGCGGGGGCGGCTCTGGTGGCCGCGGGGGCGGCTCTGGTGGCCGCGGTGGCGGCTCTGGTGGCCGCGGTGGCGGCTCTGGTGGCCGCGGT
>SDVV010006992.1:0-18065 GCA_016164225.1 Gammarus roeselii
TATGTATGTATATATATATATTTGTATATATATATACTTGAAAGCCTCCAAAACAAAACCAGTGTCTGTCTACCGCCAGTCACGCTCTCATCCATAAAATATCCAGCGATGGTTCCTTTCCATTTTAGTGAAATAAACTGATACTTCTTGATAGTTTTTCAGTTAAGAATATTTCCATGATAAAGCACGCGACAATACCTGTCGCTTCATCGACAGACAACATTGGTCCAGTTCCGTATTTTGTTTATGTATGCAAGAAGTTAATCGAAAATTATTCCATCATTGATAAAACTTATTTTCTATTCATTTGCTATGTAAAGTTCAAGTGTGTAAAGTTCCTCTAAAATTTTAAAAATGATTGACTTTACATCGTCTTAGTTAATTTATGTTACGATGGTTGCAGAGGAGATTGCCCACCACCTGTCTGACAGTGGCGCAGAACTGGTGGTCGTCTACGGCCCTCTGGAACCAGCTGTGAGGCAGGCCATGGCCCTCAACAAGAAGGATCTTCCTTTGCTCTCCATCGGGCCGGCTAGTCCAGGGCAGCTGCCCCGAGTTGAAGACATCTTGCAGGACACTTCTTTGGGCTTCAGTGACCCAGTAGACGTGAGTCTTGGCAGGCTTATATTGCAACCAAGAAGTGTATTTGAGGAGCATCATTTATTTCCAGATAACTGAAGTTTCTCTAGCGCCACAGAGCAGTTAGTGCAAACTCCGGCCCCTTTTATTTTTCATGTTTATGAGCTACGAAGAGATTCTTTTCTCCCGGCAGCAGGCTAAGTAACTTATTATCGAATGCATTATAGTTTAAAAGAAGATTTAACGAAAGGAAACTTTTACGACTGAATAATTTGAGCGAACAAAATTCTTTTTTATACGATTGATAGCAACATTTTTTTTTTGCATAGTTCATGGTATTGTTTATTTCGTTGGGAAATGATAGTTCATGGTATTGTTTATTTCGTTGGGAAATGATAGTTCATGGTATTGTTTATTTCGTTGGGAAATGAGCACTCCCAGAAACTCAAGTCGAGCCCGAGACATCCGAACACAGACGACGAAGAAGAAACATGCTCTCCACAAACATTTCTTATTGAGTAATATTTATGTTTCTCAAACATGTCTATTTTGTTAGATTGCATAAAGTAATATTAATTTAGCATAATAATTTGCTTATGGTCTCGTTAAGTCAAACTTTAACTAACAAGTATTGAGTTAACCTCTGTTAGCTCGAGCGTAGCTGCAGCGTCAGCTTCAGTTTATCTGTGATCGAATGTTCCGTAGCTAGGTAGTAAAATGCTTATTTCGAAGTCTTTTTTGCACAGGGTGAATTGTTAGGGACACTAATTAATTGAAACGTGTATAATTGAACACTAACCACGTCGAAAGCACCATATTTACGTACATATCTATCTTGTTGAAATTTTAATTGCATTAATTGTTGAATAAATAGGTGAATAATTAAAAGTATGATAATTTAATTATTGAACGTGGGAGAAAATTAAAATTTTCTGAAAAAAAAAATTAACTATCCAAGATTCACCAAAAACCTTGATTTACAGTTATTGCTAATCATTTAAATTGATAGCAATAATAAGACAACTACTTGCATTGATATGTAACTGCCCCAATATGAATCACTATAAAGGTTAGTCAAATGTAAAAAAGAATTAAACGTTACATTGTTAATGATAAACCGTTACCGACCATCTTTCATTACTGTGTACAGAAGTTTTGAATTTGATGTACACTGTGCGCTTATCAACATTGTAAAATTTTATATGCCCACTTATCTACCTTACATATAGCTTTATAGTGTTCGTTTTACATGAATTGACCACCACCGTCACTGAAGTCTTACTACTTCATATCGATAGAGTCCTCATGAAAGTCCTTTTTCAGCCCGTGTAATCTCTATTCTCATGGTACCGTCAGATGTCCTTCCCTCAGGTGCATGGTACGGAAACTGTGACCTTGCTGCACTCTAGGGTTACCGCTGACCGGCCTCAGGGCATGACTGTAGGTAATCTACCTCCAATGAATACCGTCTTGAAATTCTTTCCTTAGTTGTCTGGTGCCGAAACCATGGCCCTACCATACTCCAGCGACACCACTAGCCGACCCAAGGGCGTGGCTGTAATCTCCCTCCTCAGGGTACCGTCATGATATCCTTTCTTCAGGTGTCTGGTACGGAAACCATGGCCCTGCTGTACTCCAGCGGCACCACTGGCCGGCCAAAGGGCGTGGCCGTCAGCCACAACGCCGGCATCGCCAACGTTACCATGTCACTACACCCAAGATTCTTCGCAGCAGGTTCTACCACAGGTCGGTTTGGCAGTTATCTCTTAGACCTCACAGGGATTTTTTTTTCTCACAGTGCCGTTGCTTTTCGAGCGAAATGACAACTGCCATAAATCATTTGGAAGTGTCTTGGATTCATATTCCAAAAAAATATACGTCCGCCTAAGTGTCTCCGTACTGTAACGATCGCACAGATATCGAGATGCCTCCAACAGTTTTGAAATAATCATAACATTCAATACACCATTTTGAAGATTTTTTAAAACTAAAATCAAATAAATAGTTTTCTCAAAATTTATTTTATGCATTCTTTTTTTTTCTGTCCATTATTCTTCGACAGGTTTGAAGGTTTCATAACATACTAGACATCATGGTGAAGTATTGTGAAGCTCTGCAATCATATGAAATGTTTATTTATTTCAATCTTGAATATCGTTAATGAGGTGACTTTGGAAAAAATCTAAAATTTGAAAAATGTATGGGGCTTCCTTTTACAGGATTGAAGTTATCATAGCTTGCAATATATTATTTCAAAGCTTTTATAGAGAAATACTATCAATGAGTAGTTTTCTGTTAATAAGAATACTAAGAAGCTGCATAGGCGATTGTTAAAACGCGACGTAAAAATTACATCTCTTCCCTCCTACTAAGTTGAAGTTATCATGATATGCAGGATGACATTTAAAGATATTGTGTAGTAGTAAAAGCAATGATTTTTTCTCGGAAATTTCATCTTTTGATGTTTGAATGGAAATATCCAAACATCACTATTCTCTTAAATCGTATTCCCTTCTTCAGTTTAGAGGAGATCATGACATACAATGTATCAATATTCATGGATTTTGAAGTACTACATTGAAATGAAGAGTTCTTTGACATTCAAATGCCAGATACAGCTACAGATACAGACACTAGGCCGCATCCCCCAGAAAGGGGGGTGGCCGACGGCAACGCGCCTCACACCCTCATTCGCTCACACTCACACAACTTAGCCTTTTTTGTGCTAAAGGGTCCGGTGGGTACCCCCGCAACATACACTCTGGGTCACGAGTGAATTCCGAGGATCCGTCGTCAGCAGCAGGGCCCGACAGTTTCACTGGTTTACCCCCGCCGCGTCATGATGGCCGCCCCCCCCCCCACCCACGACCATCCCGACAGCGGGATGTCAAGGGCGGGAAAGCACATCAGAGCAGCGTCAAAATCAACCATTCACAGCCATTCTCCACTCACGCCTGTTCATTGCACGCTCCCTCGCCACCTCCACATTCATGTCTCTCCTTCCTAACGCCTGCTTCACACCATCCATCCACCCAAACTTCGGTCTACCTCTAGGCCTACGACCACTTGCCTCAGCATTCATCACCCTTTTCACTAATCTCCCTTCATGAATCCTCTCCATGTGCCCGAACCATCTCAGAACACGCGAATCCACTCTATCCTCCAACTTCTTTACCATCCCTGTTCTGATTCGGACCACGTCGTTGGTGATCCGGTCTCTCAGCGTTACTCCAGTCATGCTCCGCAAACATTTCATCTCGAAAACATTCAACCTTCTTCTCTCCTCTGCTCTCACCCCTAAGTCTCAGCTCCGTAGTGCACAATTGGGACAACAACACCCTCATACAGCCCTCTCTTTGCTCCCATCCCCGACGTCCTACAGCTCATTACACTCTTAAGTGCACCCAACACTTTACACCCCTCCTTCACTCGCACCTTCACATCAGTTTCCACTAGTTCAGTTATCTCCTCATGGGGGCCTAGATACTTTAAACACTGAATTTCCTCCAAGAGCTCTCCATTTAGGGTGACACTAATTTTGCTCGCATCGACTGTCCTCGAGCCTCTCATTACTCTACTCTTACCCACGTTCACTCGAAGCATCCTCCTCTCACACACTTTACCAAACTCAGACACTAGCCTACATAACTTCTCCTCTGAATCCGCAACCAGGGCCGTAGCATCAGCAAATAGCAACTGGCTCAACTGCCAATTCCACCCATTTGCTGCCAACAGTTCCAAGCCACGACCCAGCACACTCGCGTTCACCTCCCTGACCACTCCATCCATATAGAGGTTGAACAGCCAGGAAGACATGCCGCAGCCTTGTCTCGGTCTCACTTTCACTGTGAACCAATCCCTCACCTCGCTTCCCACTCTGACACATGCTCGGCTGCCAGCATAAAAACTCTGCAGCACTTTCAAAAGATGTCCGCCCACTCCATACAAACGCAACAACCCTCCACAACGCTTCCCTGTCAATCCTGTCGTATGCCTTCTCCAGATCCACGAAGGCCTAGAACACATCATTTCCTTTGGCAAAGTACTTCTCACATACCTGTCCCACTGCAAAAATCTGATCGATACACGCTGTACCTCTCCTAAAGCCACACTGTTCCTCTCCAATTGCGCAGTCCGTACAGTCTCTAATCCTTTTGATCAGCCCTCTCCCGTATAACTTAATAACCACACATAACAGACTGATACCTCTCGAGTTGCAGCATTCATTTTTATCTCCTTTGCCCTTATATAGTGGAACAATGCAGGCACTGCGCCACTCAATCGGTACTACGCCTACCACAAAACACAAGTTCAGTAACCTCACCAACCATTCGACAATCGTTACTCCACCCTTCTTCAAGCACTCGGTCGCAACGCCATCCAAACCAGGGGCTTTTACTGCTTTCATCACGTCCACCGCCTCCTGCACCTCTTCCCTAGTAATGTCCGCCACAAGTCTTTCTCCCAATACTGGCATCCAAACACCACCACCCACAGCAACAATGTCAGCCTCTCTGTCATCCTCGACATTCAACAACTCATCAAAATACTCGGCCCACCTCTTCCGTACATCACCACTTTCCAGCAACAAGTGGCCGTTTTCATCTTCCACCATTTCCTCCTTTCCGGTCTCTCCTTTTCTCATCCTCTTCACCTCTTTTCAAATCATCTTTTTGTGCTCCTCAAAATTTTGGCACAACCGTCTGCCCCACCGAGCATCAGCGTCCCTTTTGGCTCTCCTCACCACCCACTTCACCTCGCTTCTTCTTTCTTTGTAGCTTTCATAAGCAACCACCGACTTCACCTGCAACCACTCCTCAGACGCTCCTCTTTTCCGTGCCACCGCCAGTTTGACCTCTCGTTCCACCACTCGCAACCTTTCTTTCTGCACCCGCCCACACGGCGCGCACCACACACCTTCTTCGCACGTCTCAGTGACGCATCCCTTAACGACTCCCATTCTTCCTCCACATCTCTCAGGTTCTGTCCTCTCACGTTGTTATATTCTTTTCTCAACGCCTGCTGGAACTCCTCGGCTCTACTTCTCACATTCAGTCCACTCACTTTCACTGCCTCTCTTCTTCCTCCCACTCGTTTGTTGCCCTTCCACTTCTGCTCCACTCTTAATCTACCTTCCACCAGCAGATGGTCAGAAACTCCTCCACCCTCCCCTCTCAACACCCGCACATCCAACAGCCTCTTCACCACTCTCCTCGATATCAGCTCAAAATCCATCAGTGCTCTCTCCACCACTGCACCATGGGCCATCCTTACTCATGTGTACTTGTGGATATCTCGCTTCTTGAACAAACTATTCCCGACCACCAACTCCTGCTCCATACACAGACCTATCAGGTTTCCTCCACTGTCATTTCTACCGGGAACGCCATGCCTTCCTATCACATTCTCCATCACTACATCTCCAACTCTCGCATTAAGGTCACCCAGTACAACTACATTGAAATGACCTCCAAAACTCTCAATACACTCACTCAGGTCAGTCCAGAATTGCTCCCTCTCCTCTTCACTCCTCTCGCTCCCAAGTTCGTAAGCACTCACAAATACCCATATTTTTACGCTTAACCTAACTTTCACCCACATCAATCTTGAGGACACCTCCTTCCACTCGGTAACGCTACTAGCCAACCGATCACTCAATATCAAAACCACACCTTCTCGTGCCCAACTTTCCTCCACACCAGATTTTCTTCCACTTACCACACCAAACTCACATTCTCCTATACCTTACAATTTCGTCTCACTCAGTGCCAACACATCAAACATCCTTCTCACAAACATCTCACCAATCTCCCTCCTCTTTACATCACTCGTACTACAGCCACGCACATTCAGCGACCCTAACAATAGGGTTCGGAGATGCGTGAGCCTCTCCTCCCCCCGCTCGTCTTGCCGTCTTTGAAGAAGGTTTTTACAGAGAACGGGATTTCTAGCCCCTATGCTCCGTCCCTTTTAGTCGCCCTTTACGACACGCAGGGGTTACGGTAGCACGAATCTACTCCCGGCTACGGGGCGCCCTTTTAGTCGCCTTCGACGACACGCTGTGGATACGGTAGCAAGATTCTAACACCCCGGCTACAAGGCACAACATTCAAATGTAGAAGAAGTAAACGACTCGAAAAGACGGATAGTTTCTTTTATTACCAATTTTAAGGTATTAAAACATGCATTACATAACTATGAAGGTATTGTGAGTAGTACCCTGAACTTTATACAATTAATATATTCAAAGTGTACATGTTATTTATGCAAAGACTTCGGGTTTCTGTTAGGTACCAGAGATCACCACTAGGGAGTAACTCTTAGTATGTCAGTAAATGATCAGTGTTATCTGAAGTCCTCTCGGCAGACCTGTGCTACAAGGATCACGCTCAGGATACGTTTCGGAAACTTTGTCATAATTCGTGGCAACGAGAACTAAATGAACTTTCCATTTTGTGTGACCAGAGAATCACGTAAGGAAATTACACAAGCATTTCAAACAGTTCGATACGTTTGGTCTTTTCTTACGTACGCCAGATTTCAATTCAACGTTGATCTCTTCATGTATAACCGCTCTGGGAGGAACATCAAAGTGTCAGACTCATGACATATTTGTATTGAGAAATCGTGCCTAAATTAGTCCTAGATATTCTGCATATTACAAGTGCAACATTATTTTACTTTGTTATCATAAATAGTATCGATGAAGTCATGCGTCTCAATGAAGTCATACGTGCGAGAGGGCTGGGGACCCCTGCTCTGCAATTTCCTCCCTCTAGGACGGCACGGCGAGCGGAGGAGGAGAGACACACGCGTCTCAGAACCCAGATGATTGGGTCACTCAATTTGCTTGGTTGTCGTACGGGTGAAGCAAAGAGGGAAGAGAGATGAGAAGTGAAGCAAAGAGGGAGAAAACATTATTAAGATCTGATTTACCGTTACAGAGAGAGCGATTTATGTCGTAAACTGTTTGTTCAATCGAAACCAAATTTTGTGCGTATCACTGTCTCAAAAATGTACATTTATAAGTAAAAAATTGCAATTTCAAGATTCTGATGATTGTGGCCTTTCGATGATTCCGCTTGGAGCTCACGAATACAACTGTACCCATCATTCCCGCCTCCACCATTCCCTTCTCCATCATTCCCTTCCATCATTCTCTTCTCCATCATTCCCTCCTCCACCATTCTCTCCTCCACCAGTCTCTTCTCCACCATTCCCTCCTCCATCATTCCTTCCTCCACCATTCTATCCTCCATCATTCCCTCCTCCATCATTCCCTCCTCCATCATTCCTTTCTTCATCATTCCCTCCTCTACCATTCCCTCCACCATTCCCTCTTCCACCATTCCCCCATCCACCATTCTCTCCTCCACCATTCCCTCCATCATTCCTTCCTCTATCATTCCCTCCTCCATCATTCCCTCCTCCACCATTCCCCCATCCACCATTCTCTCCTCAACCATTCCCTCCATCATTCCTTTCTCCACCATTCCCTCCTCCATCATTCCCTCCTCCACCATTCCCTCCTCCACCATTCCCTCCTCCAACATTTTTTCCTCAACCATTCCCTTCTCCATCATTCCCTCCTCCACCAGTCTCTGATCAGAAGAGCTACCTCCTGTTGCTGCCCATGTTCCACCTGTCCGGCTTCTTGGGCCTCGGAGCCATCGGCATCGCTACCGGTCTCAGACTCTTCAACATGACCAAGTTTACTCCCTCCTCCTTCATGGCGGACATCATGAAGAATAAGGTGATGCATTTGTTTAGAGGGAAATTCAGTAAGCCATGAACCCCATTTGATGTTGTATTGTGATGGTGGTCGCTGGTTCACCAGAATTTCTCGCGTTCATTGTGAAGGTACACATTCAAATTAAGTTCAATTACATCTGAGTGCTGCTAACTTCATTAACTTCTCATCACTTACATATTTGCAACCCTCAGTTCGCATCGCCTTTAAGTTCATTGAAGGGGGAGGGGAAGTTCATTGAAGGGGGAGGGGAGGTTAGGAACTTCATAACATCTATAGAGATGATTCGTTAATTGTTCCTCCGCATTGACTTCGACCGTGGAACTGCTTCTTTTGAACATAATACTTATACATGTTGTTTTGGCCTAATGTGTTTTTCACAAAAGTTTTCCAACTAGGATTATGTTTCAATTTCTCGACCTTCAACATGTTTGACTTCTGCGACACAAAACAAGTCGTTTATTCCGACCGAGTTTAAAAAACATGTTCATTGCCTTAGCCTCCTCCTCCTCCTCCTTGCCCTTTTTAATGCATGCCAGTTGTGTTGCACCGTAAGGTATCAGCGATTGTCCCATAGATGTTTTGGGTATTGTATCATTCTCATGTATTTTAAGAAGAACTCTTATATGTTATATGTTTCCTATACAATATGTGGAGGTGGCGAGAGAGCGTGCAATGAACAGGCGTGAGTGGAGAATGGTTGTGAATGGTTGATTTTGACGCTGCTCTGATGTTCTTTCCCGCCCTTTCGGGATGGTCGTGGGTGGGGGGGGGCCGGCCATTATGACGCGGCGGGGTAAACCAGTGCAAACTGTCGGGCCCTGCTGCTGACGACGGATCCTCGGACTGCACTCGTGACCCAGAGTGTATGTTGAGGGGGTACCGGCTGGACCTTTTAGCACAAAAGAGCTAAGTTGTGTGTGTGTGAGCGTATGAAGGTGTGAGGTGCGCCTTGCCGTCGGCCACCCCCATTTCTGGGGGATGCGGCCAAGTGTCTGTATCTGTATCTGCATACAATATACACACGCAGATGTACTAATTAAAATGAATCTTTGTTTTTTGGAGTGAAATTGGTATTCATCTGAGTTTCATCTTCGAAGCGACAAGCTTTCGACCATAAACAATTAATGACGGTTCAGTAAAGCGCCCATTAATGCGCTGTCTTGAAAGTGACTGTTAGAGGCATATGACTGCCGTAAACTCCCTCGCCCACCTAAACGACGTCCGTGGTGTCGTTCATCTTACTGTAACTACCGTGGCGAAGTGAATGAGATCAATTAACGTGTATCATGCGTGCGTTGGCGAGCATTGGCCAGATCCCTCCTGTCTCCAGATCTCCCACATGCTCCTGGTACCGTCACTCTTCCACTTCTGTCTCCAGGTCACCCACATGCCTTTGGTACCGTCACTCCTCAACTTCTGTCCCCAGGTCACCCACATGCCTCTGGTACCGTCACTCCTTAACTTCTGTCCCCTGGTCACCCACATGCCTCAAGTACCGTCACTCCTCAACTTCTGTCCCCAGGTCACCCACATGCCTCTGGTACCGTCACTCCTCAACTTCTGTCCCCAGGTCACCCACATGCCTCTGGTACCGTCACTCCTTAACTTCTGTCTCCTGGTCACCCACATGCCTCAAGTACCGTCACTCCTCAACTTCTGTCCCCAGGTCACCCACATGCCTCTTGTACCATCACTCCTCAACTTCGTCTTGTCACGTCCCGAGTTCACGCGGGAAAACTTTGGCCACCTCGAGTGTGTGATGTCAGGCGCCGCCCCCGTGCCACCCTCCGCTGCTGCTGCTGTTATTGAAAAAATAGGAGAGCATGTCTTTGTGCAGCACGGTGAGCCTAATACTCTGGTAGGTAGGAGAGGATATCTTTGTTCAGCACGGTGAGCCTATTGTTCCGACAGAAATGTGTTTCCTCTTCCACTTCGAATGAGCCATATGGTTAAGCATTGCGCTTCTGCCTTTTATTCAAATGAATCTTGAAGAGAACACATTACAGAGACGTATTTACGAAAGAATCTTGATTACAACATTTTGACCTTTGTGTCTCTTAACCTTAGTCAGGAATTTCTAAACTTTTTAGTTCCTCGACTGTCCCCGAGTTTTTATGTAAAATTATGGCTAGATATCTGCTAGGTACAGCGTGGCTTCTCCGCGCCAGGCGGTCTAAATGTCTGCTAGGTACAGAGTGGAGTCTCCCGCGCCCAGCTGTCTGGGCCGGATGAACCCCCGAACCCCTGCCTATATAAGCGAGGTCTGCCGAGCTCCGTCATTCATTCGAGCGCTGCTGCTTTATGGAGGCACAGCGACTACTGAGCTCCTGCTAACAGCACACTCCCGCTACACTGAGACCCACAGAGTCTCCGCATCCTTTTGAAAGGGTAAAATTCAGTACGTGGCGGCCCAACTGGGCAGTGGATTTGTGACCCACTGCCTAGTCAGAGCCACAGATGGGATCGGCAAATGCCCAGACTTACTGAATTTGCTGTCTCAGTGATCCTGTGCCTTGTCCTCAAATGGCAAAATTTGTCGCACAGACATTTATCGGCACAAAAATTTGTGTTGACACAGAAATTTATCAACCCAGAAATGTGTCGCCACAAAATTTATCGACACAAAAGTTGTTGGCACCAAAAATTTGTCGTCACATAATTTGTCGACACAAATTTTGCCGACACCCAAATTTGTTGACACAAGATTTGTGCCAACATAAGAAATTTGCCAACACAAGAAATTTGTCAACAAAAATTTGTCGACACAAGAATATGTTGACTCAAGAATTTGTCGACACAAGAATTCGTCCACACAAGAATTTGTCGACCATCAAAATTTGTAGACACATAATTTGTCGACACAGAAATTTGTCGACATGACAATTCTGTCGACACCAAATTTGTCGACACAAAATTTGTCAACACATAATTTGTTGACTCATAAATTTGTTGACACAGAAATTTGTCAACACAAAAATTTGGCGACACATAATTTGTCAACACAGAAATTTGTCAACACACCAAATTGTTTGACACACAAAATTTGTCTATGCATAATTTGTTGACACAACAATTCTGTCAGCACAAATTTTGTTGCTATACAAAATTTGTCAACACATAAATTTGTCAACACCACAAATGTGTTGACACAAAACTTTGTCAACACAACAATTTTGTCAACACACCAAGTTTGTCGACACAAAGTTTGTCAACTCACCAAGTTTGTCAACACACTAAACTTGCCGACACAAAAATTTTGTCACCATAAAAATTTTGTTGACACATAAATTTGTCGACACTACAATTTCATCAACACAAAACATTTTTTGACACAAAACATTTGTCAACACATAAATTTGTCGACACAACATTTATGTTGACAAACAAAATTTGCCGACACATAAATTTATTTGTTGACACAACAAATTTGTCTACACTTATTTTGTCGACACACAGAATTTGTTGACACAAACATTTCGTCAACACCCAAATTTTTGTCCACACACAAATCTTATTGACACAAAATCTGACGACACAATATTTTGTCGACACAAAATTTACCGTCACACAAAATCACCCCAGCGACAGGCGAGCGATCGCGAGTCATCAGATGACTGCGTCACAGACGCGCATTGTGCCCAACAATGACCTTCATACCGAGTGCCTACGGCACTCCGGCTTATTCGTAAGGGCACGTATCCAGGTCAGTTGCGTGCAACATGGACCTCAGTCATAACAGCGCCTCCAGGCAGTCCTACCTTTGTGGCGTGTAGGAACAGATATTGTGCAACGAGACAGAACCTCCCAATTAAAAGGAGCTCGACTGGGTTGAATGTGCACTTCACGCTTTACATCAGGCTGCCATAGATTCGGGGCCCTGGGGAAATTCACTAACGTACAGATCGTCCCCCACAGGCTCACTTCGAGACCACTAGGGGCAAGACGCTTTATTCCGGCTCCGCGCTCAGATCGCTCAGACCCTGCGCGGCGAGGTCCTCAGCGCGTCCCTGACGGACGGGTATTCTTACTCGCATCCGTGATCCCGTCTTATGGATGGCAAGCAAGTTCCCCTGCAGTCACTGCATTGTTCGTATGAGCACTCCACCCCACTCCAAGTCCTCAGGTGACTGTGGAAAACGACACCGCCCCCTTTCCCGTACGTACTGACGCTCTTCCGGCGGCCCTCACGAGTCCACCTGCGGAAGTCTATTCTGGAACCCACCCAGCAGTTCGACTTCTTTGGTAACACCCAGTTCAAGGTGCAGCCGATCCATCCAACTTCTGTGCTCTTCTGGCATCGGCCAGCTTGCGCTACATGATGGTATTTTCTATACTAAACCATATGTCTCTTACGAAGTGGAAGAGAATATAACTTTTGTTATCTCGATTTTCTTGATAAAAAGCTATATCTCTGTAATATAGTAAGAGCCAAATGGAGCCTCCTCCTCCCTCTGCTATCTAAACAATGTACTCCTTACGGTAAGCAGCTTTGCTAGCCCTCATGAATGACGGAGCTCGGCAGACCTCGCTTATATAGGTAGGGAGGGGTTCGGGGGTTCAGCCGGCCTAAACAGCTGGGCGCCGGAGACTCCACTCTGTATTTGGCAGACATTTAAACCGCCAGGCGCAAGAGACGCCACGCTCTACCTAACAGACATTTAGCCAGATTTTTACCTAAAAACTCGGGGACAGTCAAGGAACTAAGAAGTTTCGAAATTCCCGCGTAAGATGAAAAGACACGAAGGTCTAAATCGGTCGAAAACTACGTTTAACGACATTAGGCTCGCGAATACAGAATTTCCCAAGAGGTGACGGATTTATAAATGGACTCTTCAGACCTTCAGTATGCATCCCATCATAGTACATCTCTGCAAACTGGAAATTCGACATATTTTTAGAGGGTGGGATTGTAATTACCTACGACGTCTGGTGCTTGAAGGACATTTGACTCCATCGGACAAGAAATTCCTGTCATTCAAATCTAATCGCTATCTTCCCGCAACATGGTGAGTTAAACCACCGTCGCCAAGCGACTAGCAAGCTCGGCTTCAGTTTTAGTCTACAGTTCAGTTGCTGAGGGTTCAAGTCCTTGTAGTCACACAGCGAGTCAGTGGAAGGATCGAAAGGGCTCCACACACTCCACACAGCTGTGTATATACGTACGTACGCACGTACATGCAACTAATAACAATAATTATACAATCGTTTATTCACAAGATGCCTCGTGGTATTTCTGTGTTTCACAAAGCAAACATTGAACCAATAAAAAAAATCAATGGTGCAATTTTACCGAACCAGTTTTTTTTTTTTTTTTTTCGATTGTATCTTACATCAATTGTTAGGCAGTTGCACTGATGGAGCAAAGAATTGTTCCCCATTCAAAATGATGATGGTTGTTGTTTTTAAATTTGTTAAATTTTCGATTGTATCTTACAGCAATTGTTAGGCTGCTGCTTTTATGGACCAAGGGATTGTTTCCCATTCCAAATGCTGATGGTTGTTGTGTCAGCCACTAGTAGCAAAAGTCCCTACAGTGTGGTAAGAGGTGTTGGTTTGAAGGATGTGTAACCGTATGTTGCTTGAGTGTATCAAACGTTCAAAAGTATGTTGATTTAGTAAAATATAGCATAATATCACCTTGCCAGATGTTAAATATGCTTAATGTAATATCAGAGGTCAATGTAATCTTGTAGATGGAAGTGATATTGGTACTCTATTATGAATGTGAAGCCGGATGTTTCTTCAACATAACATATCTGTCATCGTCATGAGAATTTATACTTTTCAGAACGACGTTATATGTTTGCTGTAATGGGTTACAAGCATCGTCCTGCTCTGGTGCTTATAACCCATTGACAACACAGACGATTTGGGTAGAATTTTTTTAGCCTAAACTTTCAATCACCAAACGCTTTCCAAAACTGGAAAGAATCATCTATGAGTTCTTCGTTACTTGTTAAGTAAAAGGGCTTGATGAGTACTACAGTTCCTGCCGATGTGAAGCTTTGTTTTATTATACGTAGACAAAATATGAACTTGTTTTTTTATTATCGCATCACTTGTTTGGTCACTGAACCTAACTTCCTTATTGATAAAATAGATCAGCTGCTCATTTTGGTTTTTGTGGTAAGGACTACGAAATTTAACAACCCAAAACAAATTACTGTAACGAACGAAATTATAATAAAATGAGAATGGAAATAAATTATCAGTGTTTATTTCATTTATATAAAGATATAAAATATATTTCAATACAGTGACGGTCTTATGTTAGGCGCAGTTTTTAGGCTATGCTGCTGCTTGAGCCTCAAGTCTTCAGTCGGATAAAATTTATTCCTAACGTCTTGTTCTTTTATAAAATGTTAACTATATTTGTAGTACACGCTTGTCGCTCAACAAGCGAGATTTCTCAGGACGATATTCGTTCTGAAACCTCCAAAAAGCTTGTACTGCTTTTGAACACTCCGGGTTAATTTGAAAGCAAAGCATTACACTCTTTCTTTCTGTTGTATGATATTCTGCCACTGGTAAGAAAAGGAATGAGTATATACGATACAAAGCTTGGTCTCATCTACCGACTGCTCTACACACTTTTTCGTGTCACGGTTCTTATCCGATAACCTGCAGCGTGGGCGAGACGTTCTTTGTTTTTATCTATGTTAGGTTCAGATGGGTTTAATACATTAAAATGCCCTATTGTGTTCCTGTTCAAAATTTTCGGTAACAGTAAGGGTAAATGCTTGTACTGTCTTTGCGTTGGTGCAAATGAACTGTCCGAGACTTCACGTATAGTAGAACTTGTGCATTGCTATTTGTGTTCTACAATTTGTCTATTACCCTTTGTCTTTTTCTAATACCCTCTGTTTAATTCGATCTCACTTCTACAATCAGTCTAATACCTTTTGTCTAGTTCTAATACCCTCGGTCTAGTTCTAGTTCTCTTCTACTCTTTGTTTAGGACGATTTGTACACTTTTTTGCGTTGCAGTGTATGGTCTATCGGAGATTTTGTTGACACACTACGACCCTGTCGGGGAGACTCGTTTGGGCTACACCGGCAAACTGCTCCCCACGGTGCAGGCCAAGATCCTAGACATGGCTACGGGCCAGCCCCTTGCAGCCTTCCAGGACGGAGAGATCTGCATAAAGAGCGCATGTGTGAGTGAACAGCATGAACGTGGTTAGTGTTTGTCACGATAATCTAGATAAATTTCCAAAAACTTTGCGTGGTTTTCAAACGATGAATTTTGGTCAGAATAAATGAAAAATTTATCTAAATATAGTGTTTAATCCAATACTCGTGTGTTGCTGAACTGGGTTTAAATTCACTGCTACATTTCTGTAAACGTGCGCTCATGATAGTAAATTAATATCATGGTTTCTGTTACGGAAGAAAAAAAATCGTACTGATATAGTTTCAGGGCACTATTTATATTGTTCATCACAATATGCCACTATCCACAATTGTAGGGTATTTCAGAAGAAATTTAATGATCAATTTTTATTGAAATTGGCAAACCTTTTCGATAATTTTTCACATTGATTACTGGGTGAAGAGAGAGTTTGAAAGACTGTTTGGTCACGTGATTTTATAGGCCCTTGCTGTATATCTTGACTTTAAATGACAAAAGTCTTTATGCATACGTTTTACGTATTTATTAACTCATTTCTATACTGCTCAGTAAGTACCCCTTTCCCTCAGATGATGAAGTACTATCTCAACAACGAAGCCGCCACACGAGAGGCCATCGATTCTGATGGTTGGCTACACACCGGCGACGTCGGTCATTACGACGAAGATGGCTACTTCAAGATCGTGGACCGCACTAAGGAACTCATCAAAGTCAATGCTCTGCAGGTACGAGCAAATAGTAATAACAAAGATACAGGTTCACAGACTAAAGGGTTTAGCTCATTCATGTTGTGCCTTCATGGTTGTTCAGGGCGTATATGAACGGAGTGTGTGGTCAGTGAGGTAAACGCGAGATCACTGGGTCGAGGTTGGAATTGTTAAGAGCGAACAGAAGGTGTTGTAAGTTGAGCAAATTGATGTTTGCGGACGACGCGGCACTGTGACAGACTTGGAGGGGAAGTTTTGTTAGCTGGTGTCAAATTTTGGTAAGGAGAACGTTGCGAGTTAATGTGAATAAAAGTAAAGTAATGAGGTGTTTCAGAATTGGCGATGCGAGGGAATCGGTATTAGCCAAAATTGAGAGTTGTTGGAGAAAATATTGTGCTTTAAATACCTAGGCTCGTACGGGGCTGCACGAGAAGACGTATAAGTGGAGGTGATCTAGATTGTGAATAAAGAATGTTAGGTAATGGGATCACAGTAGATAATGTTGAGGTGCTGGACCTTGAATTTGGAAGCGACGATAAATTTGTACTAGAGATACATGTTCCACCTGTGCTGCAGGACGCCAAGACTTGGGGAGCATGAGCGGTTGAGAGAAGAAAGTTTAATGTATCAGATATGATGTGTTTTAGAATCATGGCGGTATCGACGTGGATGGATATATTCTGGAATACTGGGTGGTGAAGGAGCTGTCTGTTATAGTGAATGCGTAGTTACTGGTATGGCTTGGAGACATGGGGAGAATAACTGTGAAGAAATTTGAGATAAGGCAATGAATTCAGAAATGAGTGGGATTTCACTTTGAGTGAGACCGACGAACGACTGGATGGAGACCGTAAATACTACGTTAACTGACAAAAGTATGAGTGTATGCAAGCAAGAGACGTGAGTGGAGAATAGTTGTGTTAAGATGGCTCTGACGCGGTTCTGAAAGGTTTCTTCATCCTCTGCTGTCTCGATGCAACATGAGATGGCCGGGCATCTATGATGCAACACGGTTAAACTAGTGAAAACTGTCGGTCCCTGCTGTTGACCCAGTGTTAGAGGACTGTATTCTTTTGCTTTATCGGATGAGTGCAAGGATTTTTCCCGTTGACAACTCTTCGACTTTCGTGATGCGGCAATGTCTGAATCTTTGGTTCGTATATATCTGTTCAAATAAATTATTTGCTGTTATACTATTTAAAAAAGTCCTGATTAGATTAAGAAGTAAAATTTGCTGATGCTCTTATATGATCTTAGATCGATGGCTGAAAATATGTTATTAATCACATATTATTCCTAACATTGACATGTTCTTCAAGGCTGATTCCAGTCGTTTAGTAGCTCGGATAGGAGGCTACAGCACGGTCATCAGAGTAAACATAAATTGTGCGAGAACATTTTCTCACATTCCTCGGTATTTTCCGAGTTCAACCGCGCATTAGCTTTGACAAACCTGTAAGTTTTGGGTCTCATAAAAAGGGCAACTTTGTCGTGTTGTCTTTTCACGCCCGACTGAGTTCAGTATAAAGCGACAAGGTGTCAAAATGTTGGGTAATACACGTGAACTTAGAAGAAGTAGACGAAACGCCTTTGGTTACTCTAATCTAACATAACCTATTGTAATCGTGGGGTAAGGTATCACCAAGCGAGCTGGAGGACATCATCCTGCGAGTTCCTGGAGTGGTGGAGGTGTCTGTGGTGGGGGTGCCTCACCCCATGTTGGGAGAGGCCCCACGAGCTTACGTGGTCACCAACACACCCCTCACAGCAGACAAGGTACGCGAACACAGGCGTTCTGATGAAATAACTGACTAAGACGATAGCGCGTTTTTTGGTTGCAGTAGCGCTCCGTAAAGCTGTTCGTGGGCCCTAAACACAAAAGCAATCTCAAAAC
>SDVV010006993.1:0-18063 GCA_016164225.1 Gammarus roeselii
GCAGTGTTACACTGACTGACACCACGCATGCCCTCGCAGTGTTACACTGACTGACACCACGCATGCCCTCGCAGTGTTACACTGACTGACACCACGCATGCCCTCGCAGTGTAACACTGACTGACACCACGCATGCCCTCGCAGTGTTACACTGACTGACACCACACATGCCCTCGCAGTGTTACACTGACTGACACCACGCATGCCCTCGCAGTGTTACACTGACTCACACCACGAATGCCCTCGTAGTGTTGCACTGACTCTCACCACGAATACCCTCGCAGTGATGACCTGGCTCCCACCACGCATGCCCTCGCGGTGTAGCGTGCGAGTTAGAGTGCGACGCTTCATGTCTCTCGGAATAGGGTCAGGATTAGTCAATTGTTCGAATAATTTAATTCGGTTCACAAAAATAAATAATGGTTTCCTGGATAAATAACCTTACAGAAAATTACTTTACTCTCATGTTCGTGTTCATTTTCTATATTCAGTTCGTGGTTAATATTTATCTGTAGAAAATTTATTATTTCACTTTCTTGGATCAGCCACTAAATGGATAACAAAAAGTTCCTCATGGTGGTGGGAAAGAAACAGTTGTATTTCTTTCAACAAGAAACAAAACGTAAAGCATTACCAGGATACCAATAATTTCTCAAGACAGGATTAGTCTGATCACTTAAATAGTTCACAATCAAGACAGAAATTACGATCTACTTGTATACATCCGTTCAATAACGTTTCCACCTCCCTATAGAATAGCCCACAATAACTTTCATTTTGAATCTCACAATTATGTAGTGACACGAAGCCTCGTGCAGCCGCTACCCTCCGTGTCTTGAGGGACCAATTGGCTGGCGTTTAATCCTGACTTAGTCAGGAGTGCTGCCAACCGACGGGCGGGATCAAACTGCTATGGAGAGGCGGCATGGACGGCCTGTGGGTTATAGAAGATTGACTTCCCTGGCAGTAACGAGAGTGGTGGCAAGACAGTGGAGCCAGTGACGAGCATACGTCTGACTTGGGTACTGTCTGTCTGGAACGCTGTCTGTCTGGAACGCTGTCTGTCTGGAACGCTGCCTGTGTGGGAGGCTGTTTGAGTAGTATACGGACTTCACAACCAGGATTTAATTCCTATGCTTCCCTTCATGGAGTCTGGAAGAACCCTGTAAGTTGTAAGATGATGTCTCGGGAGAGTGGCCCGCTGGTGTTACCCTACACACTTTATAAAGATGTTACAATCTAGTAAACGCATCCTGCGCATGGCTCAATTCATTATTTTTTCTACATCTACTGAATAGTTGTAAACGGAACTTGTTATTATGAGGGCTTTAGATGGAGTCGAAACAAAATCTTCCAAGTCTTCACGCAGGCCCGTCGAAGGTAGTGAAAGAAAATTGCCTACGATTAAAATTTGCCAGCAGTCAAAATTATCCAATTTAACTTCATTCATTTATAATAAAAAACTTCAGTGTGCAGAAATGAGCAGCTACTGTTTCCCTTTTCGGGAGCAATGGCGAAAATTTAACTGGTGTAACTTCATCCAGCAGGTAGAGGAAACGTTTATTTTCCTGTGGTTTAAATGGTTAGTGGGGAAAGTGTTCGTGCATATCTGTATGTGAATGGGGCAACAACAATTAAAAACTTTTTCGACTGATGTATTACGCATTACTTGTTTATCGAGAAATATTGCTGAAAAAATATTGTTATATTTTACTACTAACAATTACGACATTTCTGTCGAGTAGTCCAACCCTGTTTAATTGATAGTATTTGAATTCGAACAATTTTCAGTAAATCAAGTCCTATACTATCAACGTCACTTACCCAACGAAATGACGTCTACAATTTGACCATATGTACTACAGTCATACCATTAAATAGCACTTTGGCTTTACCACAACTGCATCCTCATCGTTATTATTAAAGTTGACTGCCGGCCATTATGGAAGAAGGTTTATGTTGAGCTGCACGAACTGATAATAACGCTCCAACCCAGTGCCGGTATTATGCATCATGGACTTTTAAGCTGCAACAAATGAGCCACCGACGGCCAGAATGCTGCTGAGCCCATAGCCCCCGCCTGCGATGGAATAAAGCCACCTATATATACGACCATATTGGGGGAGAGCCCGAAATTTTTGGGCAGAGCCAATGGCCCCCCGACTAATAAATGGAGGCATCAATGCCGAAATAAACCACCGATGGACAGATTGCGGCAGAGCGTGGCTACCGATGGCTAGATGGCCGCAGTGCCCTAGACTTCCGCCCGAAAATGAATTAAGCCATCGATCGACAACCGAATTACGGCTATGCCCAAACCGCCGCCCGGTTAGGAATTCCACAGGTATAGGAACTGAGCTGCATCTGATGGGTGACATTTTGAGACGTAGGATGGAGGCTTAACCGACTAGAAGGAAGAAATACGGCTGTGTGAGTCGGGTGATACTAACCGGAATGACTATGTAACTGAGTGTTCTTGTAAATGTTATGCACAAGTAAAGAACATCATACTCAGTATCATACTCAACATAAAACGCAATACGACCTCTTTAAAATATCCGAGCACAAGGATGAGTTCTGCTGGATCTTGATCCATTCGGGAATCATGTGGGAATAAGGGCGAATGACCTCGTAAACTCGTTCGTTAAACTGGCTTCACCCATCATGAACATTTTTTCTTCAGAGATTGGTTCCTTATCTCAATTCCCTTTCACGATCCCATTGGAATGATATGTGGCAAAATAAAGGTAGAAATTCTATTGATTAATCATCAGTTGGAGAACGGCAAACCAAGTTTTTCAGCCGGAGATACCTAATTTCCATCATCCGCTAGTGTACAGGTCACTCAGGGATAGGTCTAAGCCATCGGATAAACGTAGACATCTGACCGTTCGCCCCACCATATCCTCTGTGCCGGCAAGTAGCAGTCAGAGTGCAGCGCTTACTAATGGAGTGCAACACACTTGAGCTACTCGACGAATTTTCTAATCCCCTTTCATTGCAAAAAGCCTATTCACTGACCCCGTTAAACAAAAAAAATCGCTCGCGGCAAAACTACCGGCCTTACCGGAAGCGGAAAAATAACAGTACGAACGAATTAATTTTCCACTTCGCCCTCTCCTTCAGTATATTAATCTAAGAGCGCGGACACGGGACCTGCTTGGACGACGCGTAAATCCCTTATCAGATGAATAATTGTAATTTTACTGGAGTGAGACGCAAGTCATGAATCAAATTCAACAGGTTATGCAGGTTGATCGATTGATCAAACAATGAACTTTCATTTTGTGATATCTACCGTGACAACTTAGTTTAGTGTTCGTGTTAGTATGTGACTAACAGGTGAGGAAGTTCAGATAATGTGAGCTTGCATTTCAACACGCGCGCAGTGTTGAGGAGCGAGTAGAGGAGAACGGCGATCTCTCAAATTCGGGACAACCTTCCAGCTGTGGGAGTTGGCAATCGACAAACACTGGGATACATTTTAACCGTGAGAACGACGCTGTTCTTCGAGACACTGTTATTCGTAACAATAAAGAATATTATCATAACTATTTCCATTATATCAAAATTGCTGTCCTTATTCTTCAAATCGAAAAACTTCTACTACAAATATTATCTTAACATTACTATTAAGCATCTCGGTACGACTGCCATCTATCCGAGATGTACTGGGTGAGAGTGGTTACGGCAACTCACACCCACTCCTAAATCCCCGTCAGGGCCGCCGGTACAGAGTGTTGGCCCGTAAAGGCAACAAGCAATCACCCTCGAACTGCTATCAGGATCACCAATTCCCATTAGCCTGCGATGCCATCTGCTACCCTAAACGGGGGAAAGTAAATGCAGGAATTATGGATTCCCGGAAATAAAAACCGCTTCAAAATATAGCCGCTGTTTAAAATTGAGGAGGCTAAGAAGACTTAGGAGAATACCATTACTATTGCTAATATTATTAGTGTGGTACGATTACGACTCCTCCCGTAGTCTGGGTGAAAGTCTGCCGTAAACTCAGCGGCAAAAACGCCGTTGAGCCGCAACAGAAACTCCCAATCACTCACACTCCCCAATGGTATCTGGAAATCGAACCCTAACCAGATGAGCCAATTGCTCAACTCAACGTACATACGTACGTACGTACGTCCTAGACTCGGAAGGAAATAGTATTTCTTTAGTTAGTTTTTCATTTTTATTTCTTTTATTTTCTTCTCGTCGTGCGTCAGGAAATAAATAGTAAAAGGAAGCTAACTACCAACAACATCTTCACCTCAACAGCAAATCCAGTCCATCAGCGGTGGTCGGTGCAGCGGGTTGATTAACAGTCCGATTTTCTATAACACAGATCCGAGTCGCGACCCAGTGTTGCAGGGAGCAGAGCGACATAGCAACTGCTAACCTCCCTCGCACAGATGTTCGTGTCATAGTCATACCTAACATGGAGATTACCCTCGCTGAGACAGCAGGGTACCCTTTTGAGGGGGCCCAGTGTCGACACGATGTCACTTCTCTGTTATGCCAATTTCAAAATTTAAATACTCTGCGTCTTCTTTCGAGTATATTCTGCGTTCCCTCTATCAAAATGTACCTATTATTTTCTTAAGTATCTTCTGGTTAAACTCAGGAGCTGCCATGAATAAGTCTTTTGCTGTGAGATGCCCTACTGACATCTTGCCTTGAAATGCAAAATGACGTTCAAGGAACAAGAAAAGCCCGAAATTCTTTGTCTTTCAAACACGATTTAATAGGCATGCCCTCGGGGAAAAGTGTCAGTCTCCGCTCGCTCAACCGTCTGGGATGCGACCGCCTGAAACTTATATGCTCAACTTCATATTTTTACTCGCCTCGTTTCTGAAATTGTCATCTGATGCTCAACCATTTTTTCTCGGTCTGACATGCCCTGGGTATCAGTGGAGTGGGAGCCAGTAGGTCCTGGTGGGCCTTCTCTTTTTCTATTCTTACAATCATCCTTTTCCTGTGTTTGTGCGTGAACTAGTAGAAAAAATACTAGCGTTATGTTTTTCAATGTTTCAAATGTTTCAAGCGTTTTAGTATTATTAAAATACGAACTCAGTCTTTTCGAGGAACGATAGGCAGCTTCTAACTTTGACAAATGTTAACTCTATTTTAATATAATTCATTCCCATTATTTCTAACGAAAACTGTTTTATTTTTTGGTGATACGATCAATGTCTTATAAGCTAATATTTTGCTTTGTCTTCTATAAAAGAAGTATATTCATCCGATTTGTGTACTCCAGCATTGTATTATTCTGATTGTCAATCATTTTATCATTTCATAGCGGTCATGAAGTGTGAATATTGTGTATTCAGTTGCTTGGTATGTATTTTATGTATGACTTTTTTTGTATAACTTATGTCTCCTATTCACCCCTTCATTATTCATACAATGGTTTAGACCCATTATTACAATATGTTAGCGCTATTCTATTTTTCCTTCCTATATTGTATTCATATTTTCTGTGTAATTCATGTCGCCCATCTACACCTTTGTCATCGTACAATAATGTTGACTTCTCATTACATTATGTTAGCATATTTCGATATCCCAACCCCATGTTCTCGGGACTCTAACCACGTGCATGCGTGATTTTCCACCCCATGTACTTGTTATTTTCCACGCTCATGAATTATGTTATTTATCCACCCCAAGTATTTCTTATTTTTCAACCCGTGTGTCCCTGTTTTTTCCAACGCAATGTAGTCGTGATTATTTTGTCAGAATATAAATTTTCTTTATGTGCACTTATGATACTATTGTAAATAATATTTCGCTCCACGTAATCTGAACCAGCGGCCCCTTGAGATGAGCTGTGACGAATTCAAATTAACTCTCGTTTTCGTTAATTCAAGTAGAGTGGTTGCTAATGAATTTCATGTCTTATGTTTAAGAATTTAATTGTCTTCTTTAAAATTGAAAACCCATTGCCAGACGATGGAAATGAACGATTTATTGATAATAATAATTTATAGTTTTTAGTTGACTATCCCCCAGCCTTCTTTCAAGGATACAACTTGACATGAGCATTGTGCGCGTTTTGATTCCGTATTCTAAAATTAAGCTAAGCTATTACGCGACGTAAGGAAGCGAACAGTAATATAAACTATTCGCATTGGTACGTTAAGTACGTTGGTACGTGGTACGTTTGCATGTACGTTAGTTTAGGGATGTAGTTTCATAAAAGTCGTAATAACCCTAAGCTATGAAGACTATCTGTTTGGGTCCAATTAACGATTCAATACAAAATCAGCTTATGAATAATTACATCGGAAATAATTTGGCTTCCGCTTTAGTTCAAATCTATCACATATTTCTTATTGTTAGTTATGCTTGTTAAAGTTGACTGTTAACGACAACATAAAACTGCGTCGGTCTTCATGTATAAATTTTCTGCATTATTCAAACCCATCTTTTTGGTCAAGAAGAAGAGATCACAAATTGAACTCTATCATGCCACAGCTGTCACAAAATGAGTGTTGGGGTTCAATAAACGAATACAATTTTATAAAATAAACGTTAATCGATTATCTTACACATGACGACGTTTCGAATTACGAAACTCTTGAACTAACTGACGTAATTTTAGTCCACCCACTTTCGTTGCAGATAATGAAATACATTACGCATTCGCCGAATTTTCGTCTCCTTAGTGTACTTCATGAATAGGACTGGGTGTATTGGACAATTGAGAAATACGTCAATGGCCGTCATCAATGGAGAACAAGCAACAATTTCCGAATCTGAGACTTCCAACGAAGAAACTTCCCAAACTAACTTTCTATATGATTTCGGGCGGTGAGATTTCCATTAAGTTTGAGTATAGACGGAGAAAATTATAGTGCTTTTGTTGTTCATTGAAAGCATTTTGTAGAAAAAAAGTTAGTTATTGTTTAAAAATTATTTACGTAATCTTATTTTTAACAATTTATTTATTGTTGATCTGTACATCTGTACAGTATAACTGTACTACATGTATAACAATCCTTCTTGTCAAATAAACGATTGAATTATATCACTAAAATGGTTGAAAGGATCATGACCTTTACATTACAACGGTGTTCATATGTATATGTTTGAAAGATTTTTCTAACAGAATCGGAATCCAGTTGAAATGAGGCGGCAGCTCCTGCATCATTTATGTGACTAAGTACGACGTGACTAAGTCGGGACCAAGTCTCTTAACCTGGAGTAAACTACAAAGCATGAAGACAAGCACCAAACGGTATTTCTGCCTCGAATAACATGAAATTAGCTCGTGTCATACTATTTCCATCAGGATTTGACGGGGAGAAAACCACTGAGAATATCTGCCGCTCATTATTGAGTAACTGCTCCTGTTAATTTAAAGCAAACAGAATGTGCTTTCTGCTTAGGCATGTCTCCTGAACGACATGTCATCACGAGGATGCTGGTGAAGACTGTTCACCGAGCCTTTCTTTCCTTAGAAGGATATCATGATTGACGTCTCTCTACATTCATGACTCCAGCATTGAGCCACTAGTGAACTGATACCCAAACATATTATACTTTACAAATTGAATTCGATGCAAATTTGAATGTTTATATTAATTTCGCCTTATTGTGGCATGACTGGTCCAATGCTTGCTTTATCGATGTTAATCACGTGGAAAGAGTCCCAGCGACACATCTGCAGTATTATCTCTGTCCCTCAGTGGCGAGACCCCTGGTGCTCAAATAAATCGTACATCTCTTGCGTAATGCTTCTCTGCAGAGCTGTACATACTCGCATTAGCAATCTCAATAACATAAGCAGATCGCCTCCTCAAACACGTCGCATTCTCAAACAGTCTGAGTGCCCTCACTCAGCTCAAAACTTTGATGAACACCCAACTTTACCTAAAATGCAGCACGATCTCTTTTTAATGCCGGAGACGGACCAAGTGATCGAATGCTGCTGGATTCCTGGTCACGTGGCAATAGAGGGAAATAAGCTCCCGGATTCGCTTACTAAACTGGCGTCTACCCATCAGGAACAATTTATCACCATACACCACCGAGACTGGTTCCCTATCATCAACTCTCAATAGCATTCTTATGGAATTACAAGTGGCAACAGATTGGACTAAAAATGCTTCCAGTTGATTTCTCGGTTAGAAAAATCGGAAACAAAGTTCTCCAACAGAAGATAACTAGTGTTCATCATCCCCTTGCGCACGGGACTCGTTGATTCTTTACAACCACCTACTGGACGTAGACATAGCACCGGACGCGTCCCAATGTTCATGTTGCCACCATATGGAAATCGGCGTGAAACACTGATGGATTATAACGCCCTCGCAGCGGCTCAACGAGCCTTCTTAAATCCCCTGTGCAACCTACGAAGCTTACTCACTGATCTAACCTACCTGGAAACCTAATTGCTTTTGCATGACATACCGTTTTTCACGAAGCGGTATCGGCTCAGGCGTGGCGGTCTCTCCCCTCACAACGCAAATACTTTAATTTGTTAATGTAGGTGCATATAAATCTTTCGGCTTCTGTACGCACCAACATGCGTAGGTACCACAATTGAAATGTACATTTAAATTAAATATGATAGTTCACTATTTTCGCCCACGGAAGAGTGGGAACTTACCAGAATTGGATGATCTTCGTGCCCCTTATATGTACGGGGTAGCTTGCGATTACTCGCGTCGAGGCTCTGCGGTGGCCCATAATCCTAAACTTTTAAAATGTGAATATACATAAATACCAGACTCTTTGCAAAGTTTCGTAAATACTTGATCAACTCCTGAAAATATTGTCAAACGTTGGTTGCCAAAAATCAGTGGTTGATCGGAGATCACACAACTGCATGCGTTGGACAAGTACGTAACCTACGATAATTGAGCAAACTAGCTTATTTACATGATTTATAATCTATAATGTTACGGTAACTGGTCATGGTAAAGGTATATATGATGCGTGCGTTAAAATAACATGAATTAGCGGTAAGCATTTAATCATGGCATGACTAAGCACATTGTCGTTCGAAATACTCACGAGAATGATCTATCAAACTTACGGTTAACCATTTAGCTTATGGTTTAATATTTGCTTTTAGAGCTGCAAGTTTTTGTTGTACTGTAAACGTAAACACCCTAATAACGAATAGACAGTTATATTCAACCTATTTTATGCGTCGGCAGATGGATGTGTTGTGTGATGTTGTAACATACTAATCGCTTTCTTGTCTTCTTTTCGCCACCTTGTGGTAATCGCTGGAAAATATTGTCTCTGTTCGTTGGAAAATTTTATCTCCGTCACAATTGTTCTGGAAAAATTTGCAGAAAGTAATTCACAGTGGTAGAGCACAGCTAAAATGTAAGACAGTCATATCTCATTCCATCATTCCATTCACTAGAGTGATGCTTTGCAGGAGAGTAGTAATAGTCCTTAAAGTGTCATCAAGACCGTCATCTACGTGTCCAGGAATTCGCATTTGATAACTAGCAGATTATTATCAGAGATCCCTCTAGATATCACAGGCTGGTCCCTAGTTTGTGCTGGGAACTTGAACCGCACGTTTGTTTTGCTTGCGAAGTGTTCAATTAACGTTACCGTTAGAAGCGGTACAGCCGGTCAAGAGGCCTTTAAGAGTGAGCCCCCTGGCCCATGGCGCGAACCAGGAGGCAGATGGGGGGAAGGAGGAAACTTAATTTGGGAGTAGCCAGCATCCCTTCCTCTGTGACGAAGAAAAAGATACCAACAGCGAAGAACGCCAGCCTCGCACGAACCAGCGACACCTCGGCCGTGGATTATCGAAGAAACTATAGCATCGAGAAGTTGGCAAAGAAAATTCAAGAAATCATAAACTTGTTAAACTCAGCGACCGGCCTCTCTGAGCAGGAAGCTGAAGACGCCACCATACGACCTAGTACAATCGACGACCGTCTAACGAGACTCTTGTGTCATGTCAAAGCTATGCTCCTTCAAGTCCACGAACTCGTGAAGACTCGACAAACCAAAGATCTTGCAACGTACGCAAGCGCCTCTACCTCCACATCCGGCGACAACGGCGACGACTCTCCACCCCACAAAATTGCAACCGAGCTCCGAATGCTTCAAGGAAGAAGCAGTACACGCCGTTTAATTAACACAACATGTTCAAGAATAGCCCCATCTTTCCCGAACACCTAAAGATCACGTTCGACACCAACGATGAACCGGATATTTGTCCATACACTCTGCGAAAAGAGCTGTGTGGGCTACTTCACAGGCCGTCCAGTCCTGAGCGTCGTCACCAGCGTCGACGAAGGCTTTGCTATCAGAGTACACGCGAGACTTCTATGTGACACAATTATCTCCAAGACTCGACTACGTGAAAAAGCCATGCACAATCGTACCCCACCCGACTCCACTACATGTTCAGGTTTGATTTACGTTGAAGATATCCCGAAGGAGGAAATCAAAGAGTACATCAAACTGCCTCCACCTTTTATCAACCGCCGCCCCATTCGCGGAGAACCCCTGCGAGGGACTCGACCTCCATTCACTAAGCCGACTAACGAACACGCCGCCAGCAAGAACGATCACGGCCTCGACCACGTCACTTATCAAAATAGCCTCGAAAAAAATCTCACTGCGGCTGTTCTTGGTTTGCGTCGAATGTAAATCTTAAATTGCCTAACGAAAATGAAGGAATCAAAAGTAAAATAGTGTACAATTATAATAGTGCAGCTAGATATCAGGAATTATCCAGTTTCTTGTCCAGGGCTATTACTGGCGTAATCTGATGATTGGATAAGGAAACTTTTAGGAGTTATCCTGGTCCTCGGCCAGGGGTACTGCAGACATACCCTATTTGGACGAGGTTGTAGGTAATACGAAATTCGTACGAAAATATCGGAAGTTTCCCAAATATATTTTGGTAAGGAATCGTTGATCTATTTTCTTAGGCCCTTTTTCTTATCTTTTTTTTCTTGGCCCTTTTTTCTTGCCCCTTTTTTCTTGGACCTTTTTCTTGGACCTTTTTCTTTCGGCAATTTTTATCTTGGTCCTTTTTTTTCTTGGCCCTATTTTCTTGGCCCTAATTTCTTGGCCCTATTTTCTTGGCCCTATTTTCTTGGCCCTTTTTTCTTGGCCCTTTTTTCTTGGCATTCAAATTAGGCGCCTGTCTGATAAACTGGATGGGGAACATCAATTTACCATATATCGGATTATGATTCCCCGTCTTCGACTGACAAGCATTTCTACTACACGGTGGGTAATATTTGATCAATTATTCCCAGAAGTAGACTTTATGAGGCTTCATTCTCAACGCGAATTGATCCCTCTTTCTTTAACAATATTGAATAGTCCACCCTTCATAACTTTGGAGTACAATGGGAGGACAGTTCGTTCCTAGCGCTGGTACAATATCAACTTTTTCTAATATGGATTTTTTTCCTTAGTTCCTGTTCATCTCCCTTCAAAATACTGAATAAGTGATGAAGCGACCAATGACAATGACGAATTAAATAGGATGGAGGCGAGTCACGGCACCGAAGGCTCTGTACGGGAAAATTTTGTCTCGTGGTCGGTGTTCATTGGATCAAATAGCTCGTGAGCATCAGTGAAATAGGACGATTACAGGCATGAATGGGCTCTGTTTGTGCCATGGCAAGAAGGGAAATAATACTTGTGTAAAATCCCATTGCGATGTCGCTAAAGCAATTAGAAGTAGCATGGTTGTCTGAGTTTGTATGGTTGAATATTTCTTTTTACATATTAACTTTTTGAAAAATTACCCTATGAATACTATGGATAGGGTAAGATGGACAGGCTTATCTCCACCGAAGTCATGGCGTGAGACCAAATGAGCTTCCGGTAGGGAAAAAATTATGTAGTTGCAAAAGTCAACTACTATGTTCGGTGCAGTATATTTTTATGAAGTCTAACATTTTCAAATCATAACAAGTGCATACGGTCCAAGTTGTCAAGATTTGTAGACATCTTATATAAATCCGATAAATTTCAAACTATATCTGTCCTTTAAAGATCACGGTATTTTAGACGTTTTTATTTTACGGAATCAAGGCTTGGTATGGAAGAAGTTTCGGTAAAACTGATGAAATCTTTGTGTCATAAGAAAAAGAGCTATTGGAGCTTTGAATAACCTATAATTAAATTCTCATGCAAACATCTTTTTAGAACCAATAATATCTTGGACCTGGAATACCAATATAACTGCCTGCTGCAGCTAGCGAAAAAAAACTTCTAAACAGTCTAAAACGAAGAAACCGGGGGTCCATTTCCCACGAGGAAAGCACCTATTCATATTTTAGTCGCGGTGCTATCTCTCGACGAAGCTGTTCGTTGAATTCTAGACTGATATTTCAGGTTAATGTAACTGTCAAGCTAGAATATTCAATCAAAAGATTGATGCCATTTATGATCGTTGCAGGATTTTCTAACGCTACGCTTCTCCCGCGGACGTCGCGGACAAACTAGCTCAGACTTTCAGCCAAATATCACAATAAACAAATTATACGGCTTCTTTCCTACGTAAAAAGATTCTAAGAGAAAGTGAGCATACCGACTTCACTTCCACTTATGGAGAATTCTAAAACAAACCTTTCTCCCTCTATGAACTACAATATGCTACCGACCACACTCGTGAAACCTCACTCGGGCAGCACCGAGTGCACATCAACATGATGAAACACCTTCCTGACAACGCTCTCCAGCACCTACTAAATGTGTTCAATACGTTCTATTCAAATTCATTCTTTCCCAATCAATGGCGGGAATTTGTAATAATCCCGATATCCTAACCCGGCGACCCACATAACTTTCATCCTATGTAAGACTTTTGAAAGAATTATAAACTCACGCCTAGTCGACTAACTTGAAATGCATGCAGGCCTTGACAACATCCAGTGCGGTCGGTGGCCGTGGGCGCCACTCCACAATGGACCACCTCGTACGACTAGAATCAGACATTAGACAGGCCTTCGTCCGAATAAAACGTGTGATTTCCATATTTTTTTTACGTCAAAAAGCATACGGCACTACGTGGAAATACGGGATCATGAAGGATCTCCGTCGTAAAGGTTTGAGAGGTCGCCTGCCACGTTTCCTCCACCAATTCCTACAAAACCGCACCTTCAGGGTCAAGGTTGGCAACACACAGTCACCGTCATATCCGCAAGAAATGGGTGTCTCCCAGGGAAGCGTCCTCAGTGTCACTTTTTATATCCTCAAAATCGATCAGTTAGCCGGCATTCTTCTCCGAGACGGAAGACTGCTCTTATTACTATACGTGGACGGCATACAACATGAACTCCAGAGGCGCCTAAACCTAGTCGGGAACTGGGCTTCCCTAAACGGATCCCGATTCTTGCCCTCTAAAACTAAAAGCATGCCCTTTACCCCTTTGCCCGGTTTACACCTGAACCAGCCCTAACGCTGCACAAACGATGGAATTCCTGGGTCTTATGGGGGACCCTAAACTCACGTAGCGACCCCACATCGCAGCCCTGGCGACTCGCTGTCAAAGGACGACAGGACTTATCCAATCGTAACATCCCTGAAGTTCGGTACCGACTTAGACACCGGAATGACGTTGTTCAGAGCAACAATACATCTGCGCATGGACTACGGAGCCGTTGTCTACGGTTCAGCATCCAAAACTACTCGCGACCCTCTCTCGACCATCGCAAACAATGCTTTGCGTATCACAACCGGCGCATTCCGCTCCACCCTAGTCGAATTCCTTAACGTGCTCGCTAACGAGCTTCCACTTCTGCTTCGACGAGACAAACTTTCGCTACAAGACTATTTAAAGACTAAATGTCTAATCAACAACCCGGCAATCAGCCACATCACCAACATATCCGATAAGCGCCTTTTCGCGGCTAAAAAGAACATATGCCCACTGTTTTCCCTTCGTGTGGACAACCTGCTGACCTCGCTGAACATAAATCGTAAAGCTATTAAGCCTTCATTCTCCTACCGAATTCATCAAATTAACACACCAACATGGATGATCAACCCACCACCGGGCAACCTAGACCTGCATATGTACCCTAAAGCAACTACTGTAACCAACGCGTACCGGCAGGAATTCCTAAGACTACTCGAGGAAGAATATGTTGAGCACCGCCACATATACACTGACGGCTCATAAACCGCGGATGGAGTGGGAGCCGCCGCTGTGTGCGGGAACATCCCACTCTCTGCCACCCTCCCACAAGAGGCCTCCGTGTTCTCTGCGGAGCTTCACGCACTCGAACTAGCCATCTCTATTGCCAAAGCAGATCACTTTCCCAAATACGTCGTTTTCTCAGACAGTCTGAGTGTCCTCACCCAGCTTAAAACACTGCACTACGAACATCCCGCTCTGCGTAAAAAGCAGCACGATCTCTTTGTGATGTCAGAGACGGGTCAGGCAGTTGAATTCAGCTGGATCCCCGGACACACGGGAATAAGGGGAAACGGACTTGCGGACTCGCTTGCTAAACTGCCATCTACTCACCAATAATTTTTTTTGCATTGCATTACCGGGACTGGTTCCCTATTATCAACTCCCATGTAACATCCCGATGGGAAGAAATGTGGCAACAGAGTGGACAAAAAATGCTTTTAAAATGGGAAACAAAGTTCACCAATAAAAAATACCATTTGTTCATCAGCTGCTTGTGCACGGGACACACGTGGATAACTCACAACCACGTGATGGATGTCGACATAGGACCAAACTCGCCACCTTGCCCCTGTTGCCACCAAGTGGCAATCAGCGTGAAACACTTACTGACTGATTGCAACGCACTCGCGGCAGCCCGACGTGCGTTCTTAATTCGCCCGTGCAACCTATAAAGCCTACTCACGGACCCAACCTACCGTGAAAAGCTTATTGCTTTCGGAAAACACACCGATCTATACAAAGCTGTCTAAATCCTAAAAACCTGTGCAAGTGAGGTGGTCTCTCTACGCCATTACGCACAGAGATAACAATACATTCAAGAAGATACGCGTTAACTCTTTACTCTCTTGTACGCGAATATGCCACAATTGAGATATGTACTGTCTTCATCTTGACAAGATTAATATTTTTGCACTCAAATCGTACTCAAATCAAAATGAATAAAACCAAACATACTTGCAGAATAGTTCATATTTTCACGATAGTTACGTTTCTTACTTCGGCCAGTATTAATAGCAGGTTAGTCATAGATGTCATATGAATAATTTTGAATACAAACCTTCAGTTATCAATTGCTGGCGTTAAATACAACATGGAAGGCCTGATGTTTTCCGTCAGCGCTTCCAGATATTAATAGCACTGGGAATAACCTTGGCGAATTCTATCTCTCGTGCTGCTCAATATACCATACAGATAGACAGGGCCGAGAGGGTGGAGGAGCACTGTTCCTCAGGAAAAAAATAACCAAGTAACTATTCCAGGCAGCAGAATCACCATATAGTTTCAATTCCTGAAGACTGTAAGCATACAATGTTTCAAAACACGATCTGATATCATGTAGATGATATCAATTTTTGATCGTTAGAAGGGTTCAAAAGAAGGTCCTGGAACGTGAAAAAATAATCAGCAAATTTTTCCGAACGCCAAAACTTATCAGACAAATTGTCTAGCTTCATCTCGAGGAACAGGAAAGGAAAATTTGTAATGAAGATCTGTAATAACGACCGCGGAAAGCTAGAACATGAAAACAAGGAATATGTTAGCTATTTAACCCCTATTTTCGTTCATTGTTTCCTGCCATGTCTCACGTTGAGGTTTCGGTGGAAATGAGGCCCAAATCAAATTCAGTATTTCCGGTAGCGAATTCAGATTTGCATAATCCCTTTAATATGATAGCGGTAAAGCCAATCTATATAATCGGTACCCTGAATTTTTACCCCGCTGGAGTGAATAAATATTTATTTAAATCATGAATCACAAAATCTTCAAGGCTTGACCAAGTTCATCGTAGAATACTGAAGAAGAATAAGAATGGATTCGCCGGACGCCTATCAAAAATTTCCCCTAAACTCACACAAATGGCACTGGTTCCTCAGTGGAAAGAGGCCTACGTTACTCCAATGCAATACAAAGTGACTGAAGGTTCCCTGCAGTTACGGACTAACTAGTCTCACATCAATCATTAGCAGATTGTCTTAAGTGCGATCACGAATAAAATTATACAACGTCGAAATGATGTTGACTGACGCGACACGGATTTAGACACAATCGTTACTTCTTGATGAACTTGCGGCTATATTTTATAAGTAAAATTGAAATTTACGATGCGAAATCTGTAAACTATCGTGTGCAAAAGCGGAAGAAAATTTGTCCTTGATAAAAGGTTAAGAGAAATCTTCAATGTTAATTTTTCATAAAGAAGGGTTGTTTAGATATGATACCCTAAGAAATTTCCGTATCAAGTTAAATTCCACGTAGGAGGAGTGAAGTGTTTTTTTCAGTTATAGAAAAATCTTGATCAATTTTTTTCCGCTACTGTACCTTGATTTCCAAATAGAAATTGATGAAATGTCTCGTACATGCAAGGTAATGCATCGGTAATTGGGGTGAGCTTAATGACTGGATTAAATACCAGGTACGTGGACAGACGGAACAGAGTCCTACTAAACGGAGCCTACAATCTTTGGGGTGTTGTAACAAGTGGCATGATACATGGATCTGTTCTATACTCGGTACTTCTCATTTTATCCATAAATAAGCTCCCTTGAAGTACGTCTTTCAACATCAGCCAATTTGAAGTCGATATATTTCTATATTAAAACGGTAAAACTAAATTTGAGTTTCAGCAGATGCAAACACGCACGAATATTAGTGGAGTTGACCAGAAGCATTCGCGAGATTACTAAACAAAGCGACCGATCTCTGCGAGCAGAAAACTGCGTACTTCACTGCGGAAGACGTTCGTATACGCCCTGTGCTGAAAGCTACTGATCTTTTCAGAGAACCCCCTATATAGTACAGGCTGGTCCCTAGTTTGTGCTGGGACCTTGAACCGCACGTTTGCTTGCATTATCCACATTAATCTAAATTAAATTAAAGTGAACTCTGTAAAGCCGGTCAAGAGGCCTCTAAAGTTAACTCCCTGGCCCCTGGCGCGAACCAGGGGGCCGGACCGATGGGGAGTCGAAATTAACTCCATTCGGGAGGGACCAGCATCCCCTCCAGAACACCGAAGACCAAGATTCCATCTGCCAAGAACATCAGCCTCGCCAAGATGACCAGCACCATCTCGGCGGACGACGACCGGAGAGACGGCCGCATCGACGAGTTGATCAAGAACGTCCAGGAAATATTAAACCTGCTGAGCCAAGCGACCGGCCTCTCTAAACAGAAAGCAGAAGTCTTCGCCGCAGAACCAAGCACAATTGACGATCGTCTAACGAGACTCGAGGGTCATGTCAAGACTTTTTTCCTCCATATCCGCGAACTAATAAAAAAACAACCAACTAAAGAACCCGCAACTTATACAAGTACCTCCACCTCTACATCTGACGACAACTTCGACAACTCTTTGCCTCGCCAAAATCCCAACAGAGCTCCTATGAATGCAAGGAGGAGGCAATACACACCATTCAATGAACACAACTTGTTCAATATTAGTCCTACCTTTCCAGAACACCTAAAAATCACGTTCGACGCCAACGACAGACCGGGCATTTGTCCATACACTCTGCGGAAAGAGTTAGGCTCCTTCACTGGCCGCCCAATCCTGAGCATCGCCACCAGCGGCGACGAAAGCTTTGCCATCAGAGTAGACACAAAACTTCAAAGTGACACAATTCTCTCCAAAAACAGACTCTGTGGAAAGCCATGCAAAATAGAGCCACACCCGACTTTCTGTACAAGTTCGGGTCTGATCTACGTTGAGGATATCCCGAATGAGAAAATCGAGGAGTACATCACTGGACTCGTTCAATACGAGGACTGCGTTGTCGAAGCAAAGGTTGCACCGAAGATCACACCAAGAAGAGAGACTACCACAGCCCTAATACTAAAATTCAATTGCCCCACTCCACCAAAATATCTGGACATTCCCTTCTGCGCCACTAAAACCAGGGTTACACCATTTGAGTGACGTC
>SDVV010006994.1:0-18062 GCA_016164225.1 Gammarus roeselii
AATAGACAACCTCATGTCGGACATTTTCTGCTCTCAAGCTAAGTAAATGTCAGCTGAAACAGTAAATAGTCATGATAAAGTAAACGTCGGTGATCAAACTTCCTCTGCTTATTTTTCTTGAAATTAATGGTCTAATGTAATTCTTGCATCTGTCTCCACATATTAAAAAGTGGAGAGTAGAGGATGTCCTCCAACATGTCCATCGGTTGGTCCTTACTCTTCAACCCTAGTGTTAAGTTAATATTAAATTCACCCAGGTAGCAAATGTTGTCTTCAGAACAGCTCACGCTGACGAAGACTTGGTACGTATCATCTGTGTATTCTGATATTTCTGTTATTCTGTCAACATGTCATTATACCTAAATAAATTTTAAATCCTTAAATCCTTAGTAGTTTAGTGGGAAAGGTCAGCGAACTAACTACAAGAAGTCTTGATTTAAAATCTGAGTACTTTTTTATTTGATGTTTGAACATGAACGTTCCATTCCATCTGGAACAATTTTTTCTTCATGGTTCTATCGGTATTGGTATGAAACAAAACTCCCATATTTTTGCATTTATAACTAAGAGGTATTTTCGACCCGAAGCTGCCAACATCGAAATTGTCGGGTACTCCAGAAGTAATTGTTTTTGATCCCTGGATGATGCACTTGGTTTTATCTGCATTCACATTAAGCTTGTTTTAGGTATGCCAGTTGTGTATTTGAATCAATGCTGTTTCTGCATCATTCTTTAGCTTTTCCAATTTGTTTGCCGGTCAAATGAACAACAATGGAACATCATCGACACATATAGTCATATTTGCACTGTCAATAAGACGCCCATAGTTAACGTAAATTACAAGTATGCGAAAAGGAAAAGGTTTTAGAATCGATCTCTGTGAGACAACAAAATTTTCAGGTCATGGGGAAGAGATAAACTCTTTGTTAATCATAACAGATTGGGACCGGCTACTGAGGTAGCTTTCAAACCAGGAGGTTTGAATGTTTTTAAACCATTAAGGTGTAATGATGAACACAATTGAATGCTTTAGAAAGACCAATATGACAGTCATGGTCGATTGCTTTGTAGACGAGTTCGGTGATCTTTATTATGTGGTCCGTCTGATCAAAATTTCATCAATCTATAAGAATCAACTTTACCAGTTAGTGCAGGGATCGACGGAGCAAGTGAGTCCGCCTGCTCCAGGATGAGGCCTGAGGAACAATCCCCTGTGAAACTCTCTGGCTACTCAGTTGAGTGGAGCGGGAATTAAACCACAACTACCAAACCAAAACAATTTTTGAGTCGGGGTTAAATGAAACTTACCAAACAATCAAAGCTTTATCATGAAATAACTGAGAGAAGCCCTGAGGCTGGCTTCTGGATGGCTACCCACACGCAATATCCAGTTCACAACACTAACGCAACAAATTATATTGAAACAGTACACAATATTCCTTGACTACTGATTATAAATTGTTACACGGTAATGAATAAATATGATCACCCGTTTAATAAATTTCTAGTAATTCAAATAGCAGGTAAATAATTCCTATCCAGCAAACACCGGGTAAGGAAGGTGAAAGGCAAGTGAGCCAAGTGCTGGGCCGCTGAGTAGTCGGATTGGGAACACCGTGCAGTCGGGTGTTCCTGGGGAGAGTTCCAGGGCCGCTCCAATGTTCCTCAAGTCTTGTTGGTCACGGCACGATTATTCCTGGCACCAATCTTCGGGTGATCCAATGGGTGAAGAACTACCAAGATAATCTCAGTAATGGTCTGGAGAAATCTTACTTCGAAGAAGCGGTTCGGAATTTACTACAGTTCTATGGGCACGAGAGGTGAAAGCACTTTTATCTGGGGAGCCCAGCGTTCGCGCTAAAATTATTCCCGCACACGCGCACTATCGCCACTTCACTTTACCTCACTGTCATGGCCAGACACTGTCATAACCGCTAAAAATCTTTCATCCCACGTGCTTTCTACCTAACGATGATTCAGCCCACACGCATTTTCCACCACTTCAAAATCTGCCACTGTCATATCTGATACTGTCATTTCAGCGAAACAGGCGTACCAACCTAACAGTTATTACTTTAATGAAACTTCAATTAAAAAACGCTATAAAAAGGCATTACGTACCCTACAAAAATACGTATGTTTGCCCCGCGGCTTAGAAATACGTACCTTTGCCCCGCGGGTTAGAAACACGTACCCTAGGTTAGGTTAGGTTGGGCATGAAAAGTTTCATTAAAGTGATAACCGGTAAAATGGTACGACTGGTGACTGATTCTGACGTGGGCTGAAACAGATTTTCGCCAGAATGTCACTGGCAGATATGACAGTGGCTGGTGTGACTGAGGAACGCTATGAATGTTCGCTGTTAAAAAATGGTACCGTAGGTAGGTAGTCGGAACAACTTGGGGCTGATGAGGCAGTTGGCGGAGATGATAGTGGTTGATCTGACGTTAGCTATAAAAGAATTTAGCGCCAGGGATAGCGACCCTATATCTGGTGGTGTGTGGAGATATGCCAATGGCAGAGATCACATAGTTCTTGTGAGTTCTCCGAAAGAAAAACTATCGATACCTAGCGGCGCGGTCTTATATAGCACAAACGTGACGTCAAACAGTGACGTCAGCGCCCCACAGTTCGCTGAACAACCTCGGTCATTTCTCAAACTTAAACGAGGCCCACTCAGTCCAAGTTTAAGTAAAGGAAATGCTTAGGGCCAACATTTTAGTAATTAATAAACAAGCTATCGTAAGCAAACGTAAAATAAACCATAACTCATCCTTACAGACTACTTCTATCTATCAGGAAATCCTGTGGTTCGACTCGGGGTATCGGTTGTTGTTGGTCAAACTTGTCCCTCATATGTCTATCATGTCCCTCCCATGTCCTTCTTGTCCCTCTTGCCCTCTCCTAACACTCCTATGCTGGCCGGCTCATCCTGTTGACCTTCTTGCGGTAGTCCCCAGGCAACGAAAATGTAAGACTAGCTGGCACGTGCACTGCTTCGGCTCGGTCGCTGGCGTCTCCTGATCACGTCTCCTGATCTCCGGGCGTCTCCTGATCACGTTCTCGTCCAAGGGTGCAATTGCATACAGTGGCTAATACTGTAAGTTGTGTATGGCTTCTGTAGAATATACTGTACTGTTCCTACTGTAATATGACTGTTGCATTGCATAGTCTCAGTTGAATCGGGGAGTGTGTGTTCTTTTGAGCAAAAGTGACCTCGCCACAATTAGAGCGTCTTCAATAGATGTCCTACGTCTCTATGAATACTGATTTTCAATGAAGTGGATTTTATATTCTAGATGGTCCAGGAATGGACGTGAAATATTTTTATCCTAAACCTTGGAATTCATCAACGAGGGAAGACTTATGGGTCTCCCCTTGTTAATGGATCGCTGTAATAAGCGCATGTTTGGATATTTTTGGGAAGGTGATTGTTGCTATGGATGTGTTGATAAGCAACTTCAGGTATAACAATACCGTTTCTAACCCGTCTTTTAGATATTGCATCATTCTGCCATCGTGCCCACAGAACTAAGTGTTCGTAAACGAAGACGAAGGTGTGCGTCAAGTTGGTACTTTTATTTTCCAGGTTTCATTTTTGGCCTGAACACTCCACTCCAGTAGGGCATGATTTCCCAAAGAATTAAAAAAAAGTAATTTAATCCGGCTAGATTTTTATTATCTTTTCTGCTAGAGAAAAACGCGCTAAATTCGGTATTTATTTCGAAACTGCTCTAAGTGTCATTTGAGTTTTAGAAGAACTACGATTTACAGTCAAAATTGTCGCACATCATCTTTAGCATATAGCTACGGTTATTTATGAAGTAGATCTTTATTATACTAGATACAGGAACGTCATGGTAAACAGAAATGTTACTCATCCAATTTTACATAAATTTTAGCTGCAATCTTTTGTGAAGCTACAATTTTCACTTACGGATTGTAGCAGGAAAGATTTTTTTTTTATTGGCTCTTCATACTCATAGATACTCAATAATGGCATGTTAAGAAAATAATTAGCTTATAAACTACATAATAGTGTTCCAATTCCCCTGTTCGCACTTATTGCTCTGCGTCCATAAGGAGACAGATGCCCTGTTAGACTGCTCTAAAGAGTTGGAGCTCACCAAAATGCGTAAAGTCTCTATACCAGCTGTGAAACTACTGCATGGAATTCAGATTAGTGATAAGCACAAAAAATGCTTTCTGGTGAAATATAGCACTTCAGGGTTGAGTGTTACCATATGGAGGTCATTTGTTTGCTTCCATATGGATGCCAGCCCCACTGGAGTGTGAAGGTACTGCATTACGTTCTTCCATCACCTCATCATATGTATGTTTTTCAATTTCATTTGAATTATGTATCGGAACACGATGTTTCGGATGATGTTCCAGGTCAGCTTAGGGTTATTTTCCGCTTTCTCTAATCATGACAGATTTGTGTATCTCAATTTTCATGAGCTATTATTTTCCATACACGTATGCGCTGCAACCGAAACTCTTCTCGTGACGGTCTGCCAGTTGCATGCAATTGATCTGCGGAACACATGTTATTCGGGGAGTATAGTGTATTATTACTTGATCGAGTTCGGAGTCATCCAGCTAATTGAGGGTCGTGTTAATTTATTTGTAACATTAGGTTCCACTTTGACATGAGCTTCCACAAAATAATTCTATAATAAAGCGGATTCAAGTCGCTGGAACCTGTTGTTTTAACCTGATATTTTTATCTTTATATTTTTATCTTTACTTTATCCATAAAAAATGTTTATTATTACAAACTGGTGGAATACTTATGCACGTATTCCTCTCCAAACCTCTCATGTGACCTCCATTATCTATCTCGATAAACCCGCTCCGGGAAAACGCTTGAAACCTCTTTCATAAAAATAATTATGTTCTCTCGTGTTCCCATTTCCAGCAGCGTGAGGAAGTTCTAACCCAAGCTAAGGGGTGAGCTTCTTTGGCTGCCGATTTTTATTAATCATCCAGCCAACAAAAAAATGTATCTATCCGAATCTAAGCCTCCCAGTCACATTTGAGCAGCAGGAGACCCACGCCACAAGCCGACGAGATGAGTTTCGCAATGAGTTCGGTGAAGCAAAAATTAGGTCGCGTTAATTGACATTGCCTTCTTGCTATCGTTGCCATCTATTTTTCCTTGCAAATTTAGTATGACAAATTTGTAAAAATCCTGCAACACGTAAGAGCTTGGGTATTTTATTTGTCTCTATAAACTGTCAATACATTATTGATGCCAACACTCCCGAATACAACTCTGTCGTTTCTTCAGGTGCAGTTCTTATGTTTACTAGATATTATTGATGACGTCATCGCCAGAATGCTTCACTCACCGAATACAACTCTGTCGTTTCTTCAGGCGCAGTTCTTATGTTTACTAGATATTATTGATGACGTCATCGCCAGAATGCTTCACTCCCGAATACAACTCTGTTGTTTCTTCAGGTGCAGTTCTTATGTTTACTAGATATTATTGATGACGTCATCGCCAGAATGCTTATATCAAAATGACAGCTGCTCATCGATAGTTCTGATCAAAATCGATCGCTATTTAGTTGTAGCGCAAAAAACAATTCCCATTAAGTCAGATATAAGGCAAACACATGGGTTGATGAATAAGAGTGTCTCAGAAAAAAGAATTGGGAAGAAAAAAATGAGTCACAGGTCCAATTATCATTCATCTCGTAATTTTCAACTGCTGATGTAAGAAGAAATCTTTCCTAACATTTTTTTCATTGCACAACCTGCAATTGTTTCCTAGTGTTGAACGAGGCTTACTGTTGTTGCAATTATACTGTTAAGAATCAAGCATGGCATTAAACGTATGATTTAGAGTATCATTCCGTTCATTCCTCTTTTTATAATTCAAACAATCATGTATCGAGAAGGAAACTTAAAACTCTGAAATGAATCAACTCAGCAGATGTCTGAGTCTTGCTCGTAATAGTTATTGGTTATATAAAATACAACAATGCATGAGGATATCATCGAATTCTGTTCGGAAATACTTTTGACATTTATTTCTAGAAATACAATAAACGTCAAATCGTACAATTTCCGGATTCAGAAGAATTTATAAAAACTGGAGTAGTTGAAACAGTTGGACAAAATTGCACCTCTTATTCAAGGGGTTTTGTGCTACTCGGTAAACATAATCCTTTTGTACTAATTTATCTATACTATTTATCTTAAAATATTTATAAATATATGTTCTTGATTTATTAGGCCTAGTCATCAACTGGAATCAAACACAAGTACACGTTGAATACCTGACACTATTTGACAAAAGAGTACTTTTAACTCTGAAAGAACGAATCTTCGAATACACATCAAGGTTGCTGAGCTAGTAATTTATCTGCTTCTAATAAGATTACACGTTCAGATACGATTGAGGGACGGCGAGAAAACAATAAAGCAATAATAAATTATCGTTGGGCAATTTAGATTAAAAGAAAAGATCCTTCATCCTTGGCTTAAATATTGAATGAGAAACGACAGAGAATTTCTTAATTGAAGTGAATACTTCTTGATTATAAGGTTTTGTAAAAAGTTTTGAGCCTGCGTACGACAATTTCAAGATATTCATAGCGTTGTAGTAATGATTAAGATGACAATTTAATGGAAGATAATTTATAGCTCTAATGGCTTTCTTTTGCAGTATAAATAGTTTATCAGTTTTAGTTCGGTCTGTTCCATTCCAGACTTTGATTCCTTAAATTAAAGACGGCTTGAACAACGTTAAATAAAAGGATTTTAAGAACAAATTTGGGGAAGAATTTATTTAATTTATCATGAATGAATATAGATCGTGACAAGTTAGATAATATGTTGAAACTGTGATTATGAATTTATGAATATTATCTCGTGAATTCTATCTTTTCCTATTTTTTTAAGTGGTAAAATTCATTCACGCCTATATATGAATGATATCAATATATTTGTTTGCCATTAATTCCAATTTGATTGGCAGTAAGCCTCTTGTTAATTGAGGTAGTATATTCGTTTATGGTGTTTGAAGGGATGCAAGTCAATAAGGTACTATCATCAGCAAAAATGTATTCATGAAAAAGGACGCTGCAATAATTATAACGTTTATCAAAATTAAGAGGAGCAAGGGCGCTAAAATAGAACCTTTCAGGATCACCAAGACAAATATTGAACATAGTGGATTAGAGTTCGTTCACAATTACTTATTGCTTTAGGTCGGACAGATACGAAGTGAACCAATCACTTGCTTTTCAAAGTCAAGATATAGAGAGAATATACTGCCGTTTGAGTCCATGTTATAAAAAGGTATTGCAAAATATTTGAGAAAGCTTGAGATGTATTTTAAATGGCCCTGAAGTCACACTGATGTTTTTGAAGGATAATGTTTACATTCGAAAAACCGAATAGTGGTTTGTGAACAATTTTTCAATTATATGAAAAAAATAAGGGAAAGACTGAGTTAGGTTGATAATATTCTGTATCAACCTTATCACCACCTTTGTAAATGGGTGTCACCCCAGCAATTCTTAATTAGTTGAAAAATAATCCATTTATTAAGGTCTTGTTGACAATCGAAGCTAGGGCTTGGGATAATATATTTTTCAATTTATTTATGATACTGACGGAACAACTATTGATGTTTCCAGATTTATTTTTTAGAGCTGAGATAAATGAAGTGATGTCTTGTGAAGTAACGAGTGAAAATTTGAAGGAATTAAAAAGAATTATTCGAAAGATATTTGAAATGATCGTTTTCATCGGTACCAATACTATCGGGAATATTGTTTCCGACTTCCACAAAGTATTCGTTGAGTATATTTGCTTTATCACGATTTACTAATTCATTATTCGTTATTGGCAATGATGAGTTTTTAGAAGTTTGGTTTCACTTGCTGTTGGTCAAGGTATGTTATTGATCAACTTCCACATTCGTTTGAGATGTTTTTTGTATACGGAATGTTTTATTTTCATAGTTTGATCGTTTAGAAGGTCGAACCAAGCCAATAAGGCGGTTTTTAAATCGGGTATGATAGATTTTTGCGTCTTGCCCCGTAATAACAAAGAAAAATAATGATTCCGTTTATTTTCTGATTTAATGATAGCGGTAATTCAGGTATTCGTTATATCTGTTGGAGAGTTTGTTTTGTTTCTAAAGGACAGCAAGAATTGTAATTTTCATCTTATATAATAGTTAATTGTTTGCCTTCACAATAACAGCATTTTCATTCATGATTTCAGTGACATATATAGATTCTACTTGTCATACGTATTTCCTATTGAAACATCATACAATAATCTGCATTTAGTTTGTTCGTATTTTTCATTTAAACGTCAATTTTCAAAATATTATTCAGAAATACAAAGATAGGCATGAAGTCTGATATATCAGATATTTTGTTATGCGTGTTGTTGTTATGCGGGTTTGTGATCAAGATATTGTCTATTAGGGGGGCCTAATCTCTGGCTTTGTCTTTTCCTGTTGATTTAGATACTAGTTGTAATAATGCAAGGCTGTTCATTGAACATATGAGGTCAAAGCATTATTGTCGTTATCGTAATTCACAATATCTATGTTACAATCTCCACATAGAATGATATGATCCGTCTATATGTTGTTTTAGGATTGGTTAATTCATCTAATTTGGTAATGAATAGATCAGCGTTAGCGGATGGTGACTTGTGAGCTGATGCTAACTAAGAACATGCATTTATTTGCATCTTAATTTCAACGAAGAACGTTTCTATGTATGACATACTGACAGTGCAATAGTCTACATTTTCACAGATATATTTTATCAGAAATGTTGGAGTTGATTGCTCCTCAGCGTCTACCATCAGTTTTGAAAGAGTGGAAAAAATTAAAATTCTCAAAATGAATTAAATCTTTTTGTCCTCGGTTAACCAGCTCGCTCTGAAGCTGATTACATTGAAGTCACAATTTAATTAATGCATAAATGAATGACGATTATCACTCGAAGTAATAGTGATCTGATATTCTGTTGTAACAGAACGTGTTAGTCCTGGTATTTGTAGTATTGCAGTCTAATCTAATGAAAAAAATCGCCATTACAATCTTACCTAATCCTCTCAGTATTTTAATCAGGATAGAGGACATCGATTTTGTTTTATCAGAGTCAATCAAGTCAAATAAAACATTGTCCATACTTAATGAAGCAGCTGGAATGTAACCTAGGAAGAGTGAAGTGAAACAAAATAGGTTTTCCAGAAGCGTATCTAAGTCCCTAAAAGACATATAAATAAAGTGATGTCATCTCTGCCCCATGGAAATAACCAAATATGAAATCTGGTACACATGATTTATAGCATCAATGACTATTAACTATGAAAAATGAGTTAGTGAAAACAAATATAATGCCTTGCTGCTCAAAATAATGAGAGACGATTTTTATTTTGGTTAGTTTGCAGAGTATTGAATTCAGATTGATGATGAGTTACAATTTTTTTTTTCAATGAATAACTACGGAATTAATTATTTAGGGTTTTTCAGCAAATGTTACACTGGAGAAAGCAATGATTGATGTTATTTAAACGAGTGTAAGTCACTTTGATGTGCTAGTAAAGGTAATAAGATGAATTAGTTAAGGTCATTCAGCATTACAAAGGGAAGAATAAAATGATGGATTGAGGATACAGAGGTGATTGTGCATGTGCAGGCCAGTCCATAGCGTATTTCTCCGATGCACAGCCTATTTGCTGCATCAGCAGTTCATCCGGCACACGCCGGCGGTTGATCACAACGCGTCGGAACTTGGTCTGATGGCCTTTTTGAGGCTCTCCCGGCATTGCCACGTATGCGTTCACGTTACCATCGTAAGACCGGGGGGTTCTGAACGTATCCGAATGGTCTCCTCTAGCCTTACGCAGAACAAACATCACTTGCCAGTTGGTGGGGGTCGAACTTATATTGACGTAGAAATCTGACTTGAACTCTTTACATGCTGATTGAATGACATGCTTCTAGTCTCTCCGGCGTATGGCAATTATGATGCTCCTTCTGTTGGAAGCCTGAGTGATGGGCATCCTTAAAATGCGATGATCAGAAGAGATGTCATCAGGACTCATTTGAGTTCGAAGTTTGTATGTATATGCTGTTTAACAATTTCATCGCAGTTCTCACCCGCGGAATCCTTGGGAACCCGACCATAGAAGACGAGACAGTCTCTCTTCTCGTAGGCCTGATCCTCAATATTAATGAGGCAATCATGTAATTCCCTTATTTCTTTGTCCTTGTTCTCCACCTTTGTTTTTAGGTCTGTTACTGTAGTTATCGGTGCAGTGATCTCTTTACTCTGCCTGGCAACAGTATCTTCGATACATTGGGCTGCATGTTTCACAACTGCGACTGTGATTTCAGCAAGTTGAACGCGGGCAGGAATTTTGTCGAGGGCGATGTACGACATGAGTACGTACGTACGAACAACACAACATATAGCGTCAGACCGGACAAAATAATGTCCACTCATTTTACCTGACTTGGTAATAGTCATGATGCTGTTTATGTCTTTATGATGCTGCTGGAGATATTTCCAGTTCAATATACCATGCTGATAGTCACATGATGAAATCACTGGCTTGTGTTGTGTACGTCCACCCTCGGCGATTTTAGACGCTGAAACTCACATTTTATTACAGCAACACTTATTAACATCAGTGTACTGCGTTCAGTGTCTCATGGAGACACATACATATTAGAGCATTCAATCGACCAACGAAATGCTTCACTCGGAATGATTAATTTTGTTCGGAAATACTGCAGTGTTTGAAAAACATCGTTCAACACGAGGACGATGACAGTTTACTTTTATTATATCATGATCATTTAAGTACTTGAATTGCAAGGAAGACACATTTTGCACTCCATTTTTTCATTGTTAGAGTATTGTAACATCAACCTGAAAACTCCCTGGCATGAGCATCACTCAAATCAATTTTTTTGTGCAATACAGTATAAGAACATATATAAATATTTTTTGTTTTCGACTGCCTTCGATCAATTATATATCAAATCAATATATATCCATTTAACTAGTGCTGAGTTGTAGCTTCTCTGATGTATTTTCCCCAATAAATAAGGCCAGAAGCTAAATGCATTTTAATGTCTACAATTACCATTCACATTTCTAGCCCCCTGTTTCATGGCTGCAAACAACTTTGCGGGAGGCCACAGAGACCGTGTACGTAAGCTGCTTCGTTACCGCTTCTTCATTATTTTATTTTATCTAAAACCCGTTGCTGCTTAGAGCACCTGACAATCAACTAGCTATTGACTAATCTTTCATCAAACTGCAGTGAAGTTGTTCAGGGTTTGGTTTGGTAAGAAGCTATCATATTGAAGTTTACATACCAGTCGAAAAATCAGGAAACTGTGTTTAAAAATCGGAATGAATAATTGTTAGCATGTGTTAAATTGAATTTCCTCTATGATAAAAAAATGTTTTGAAATTCTGTCAAGTATTCATGGAAAAATATGCATGTATATTTTGAACGCGTCCGTAAATTTCATGTCGCCAAAAGTTGATGCGTTTTTCTACTCGAGTCTCTCGCCTCCGCTCCCAGAATTGACTGCAATGTTCGTCAAGGCGGGCAGAAAAACTATTCCTAGTAACGGGTTGCGTCCTATGAAAAGCGTGACGTCATTGGGCTGATAGTCAATTTGAGCCCAGTTGATCGCCCTTTGGGACTTGCACTGCCGAAATCGTTTTGACTATTGCATTATAATCCGAATAGTCACTATTGATGCAACACAAATAAAAAAGAGGGCCCTTAGCGCATTTCAATGTGTATGGTAAGCTGACAACGTAGGGGTAGGCAATTTTCAAGGAGCCCATTGCAGTGCATCTCAATATCAACATTACTACGCGAAGAGCCGTCCCAATTCCTTGAATAGCTGGCCATTGAAAACTTCCTTGCCCAATCTTAATGACTGTTGACTTTATCAGGCAAATCTGATTGCGAGCTTCAATAGGAAACGGAAGCTGAGTTCAGCGACAATTTTTTTGCAATTTTTTAGGAGCGGAAATTCTTCATATAACCGATGCATTGACCAGTATAGTTGGTGTGACGGCTGTACCTGCTGGAGCATGATGCGTGTTGTAGCACAAACTCCGTGAAATGGCTGTACCTGCTTGATCATGATGCGTGTTGTAGCACAAACTCTGTGTAATAGCTGTACCTGCTGGAGCATGATGCGTGTTGTAGCACAAATTCCGTGTAATAGCTGTACCTGCTGGAGCATGATGCGTGTTGTAGCTTAAACTCCGTGTAATAGCTGTACCTGCTGGAGCATGATGCATGTTGTAACTCAAACTCCGTGTAATGGCTGTACCTGCTTGATCATGATGCGTGTTGTAGCACAAACTCCGTGTAATAGCTGTACCTGCTGGAGCATGATGCATGTTGTAACTCAAACTCCGTGTAATGGCTGTACCTGCTTGAGCAAGATGCGTGTTGTAGCTCAAACTCCGTGTAATAGCTGTACCTGCTGGAGCATGATGCGTGTTGCAACTCAAACTCCGTGTAATGGCTGTACCTGCTAGATCATGATGCGTGTTGTTGCTCAAACTCCGTGTTATGTTTGTACCTGCTGGAGCATGATGCATGTTGTTTCACAAACTCCTTGTAATGGCTGCTCCTGCTGGAGCATGATGCGTGTTGTAGCACAAACTCCGTGTTATGTCTGTACCTGCTGGAGCATGATGCGTGTTGTAGCACAAACTCCGTGTTATGTCTGTACCTACTGGAGCATGATGCGTGTTGTAGCACAAACTCCGTGTAATGGCTGTACCTGCTGGAGCATGATGCGTGTTGTAGCACAAACTCCCTGTAATGGCTGTACCTGCTGGAGCATGATGCGTGTTGTAGCAAAAACTCCGTGTAATGGCTTTACTGACTGGAGAAGGATGAGTAATGTAACACATACTTCGTATAATGACTACACCTGCTGAAGCATGGTTCTTGTTGTAGTCCATACTCGATGTAATAGAAGTCCCTGCTTGAGCACGGTGTGTGTTGTAGCACATCCTGTTGAAATCATTTCCATTATATTGTTGGTGCGGGAATAGGGAATTCCAAGCACTGCCTGTGAGGACTAATTGGAGTCCAAATGGCACTCGGTTATCAGGGTATCATTTAAGTACAGTTTTGGTTCCAAAGAAGATGATTCAGCGATGGAACCTTTTGCTTAGGCCAAAGGAACGTTCATGTGATGGGAAATCTTCGTATTATTGATTTTAAGGGCTTACGGCAATAATTTAAATGTATTAAACATTGCAAATCAATTACTTCAGGATGGGTTTCACTAGTTTATTCAAAATGATTGGTGTTCTTCACAAATATCTGTTTCATTCCTCAATAGAACTAATGCAATGGAAGCAGGAACTCTCGCCGATATCATTATACGCTTGAATTGATGACCGGGCCTATTTCCATTTACTGCACGAACAATTTCTATCTTAACTCCCGGCTAGCAGAAGATTTTTTCAAACGTTTAAATACAAATTTGACACGAGTACTTAGTGATCGAATACCGCAAGTGGATACATTCTGGGAAGATATTCACATCGACCCTAACGTGTTATACAGTAACATTCAGTTCTGAATCAAGGTTCACCAATTGTTCAAGATCCATTATGCATGATCAGAGGTAATGTCTTCAATTCGTCAAATGTTTCAACTTTTAAAAATGAACAAAGCTTATTTTCAGTTGTTCAACATTATTTAGGTAGCGAAAATACAATGGCATCTTCATACGAGGTTTGTCCATCTATTAAATTACGAAATATTTTTAACCTGAACTAGATTCAGAATACTGTTCAATATACCCATGCATCAGATTTAATTTGCCTGATGCTCTCCACTCGGTATCAACAGCAAGCGGTACGGCAATACTCGCTGCATCTATTTCTCACTCTAAATAATTCACTTGTAGAGCGAGCATGGCTTAAATGATTATCACTTCTGATAAATTTACAATCGGAATAACTCCCCACTCTACGTATGACTTTAGCGATTACTGATATTATCCCCCGCACACCATGTCAGTAAATTATCCAATTATACCTCCTGTTATCCTTCGCACACCATGTTAGTAAATTGCACTATAATAATCCGTGCAGAATGTCTCAATTTTTGCTCACAAAGGACAGTTCTTGCCTCATAATGAATCATAGTGCGTTTGGTAATAGCTTTCAGGAGTCTCATTCTCATTACCATCATACCGACAAAACTAAAATTGAGGACGGTTTGAGAGGATTTAACACTAGACATTCCATATCTTAAGAATATTTATGCCGAAAATGAATCAATAGCAACACCTAATGACCAATATTTGACAATGAGATTTGGAAACGTAAAATTTCCCGTGGTATAAAATGCTGTTATGCGACGTATGATTAAATAGATTTTCTGTGGGAGGTAATTGAAGCTAGTGGATCTAGTAAAAAGACGGAACCACTACAGGCTAACCAGATTCCAAACTACAATAAAACAGATTATGACTCAAACGAAATGTCCCTCAGCTGCTCGAAATCCTTCTCTGCATTCAGTTTTATTCATACACGGAATACAGATAAAGATAGAGACACTAGACCAAAATCCCCCAGCAAGGGGGGTGGCCGATGGCACGGTGCACCTCACACTGTCATGCACTCACACTCGCACACCTTAGCTCTTTTTGCTCAAAAGGGTCCGACCGGGGACCCCGCAACACACCCTCCGGGTCATGAGGTCGGTTCGAGGTCAGTGTCGGCAGCAGGGCCCGACAGCGTGACTGGTTTACCCCTGCCGCGTCATGATGACCGGGCCCGCTCCCGCCCACGACCATCCCGTCTCTCAACTATATGCCCAGGGCAGGAAAGCACATCAGGGCAGCGTCAAATCTCATTTGTTTACCATCATTCTACACTCACGCCTATCCAGTGCACGCTCTCTTGCTACCTACACACTCAAGTCTCTTCTTACTAACGCCTGCTTCATACCATTCATCCACCCAACCTTCGGTCTCCCTTCAGGTCTACGTCCTCTGACTTCAACAACCATTTCCCCAATCTCCCTTCGTCCATCCTCACCATGTGCCCGAACCATCTCAGAACACGCGAATCAACCTTGTCCTCTAACTTCTTCACCATGCCCGTTTAGATGCAAACCACGTCGTTAGTGAACCTGTCTCTACACGAAATATGCGGAATAAAAAAAAAAGGAAACGTATTTTCGATTAGTTCAGAGGCTCCGGCCCCGCTTGTTCTGCCCTTATGAAGTCCTCTGTTGGCATCACGACTTCACAACCGAAGAGCTGTGTCCTTCCTGTCATTTGCACCAGAGATAGTGAAATGCTGGTTGTAAAAACCGTAGAACTCAATCCGTTATTTCCACACTATGAAATCAATAAAATGAACTGCAGCCGTACATGGAAATGTGAAAACATTTTGGTATGATGGAAATCCGATCTGTTGTTGAACTGTCGTGACAAGGCAGTAATGTCGAAGCGTACTTACTTTGAAACATTGAAGGGAAAACTGTGATACGAGAAATAAAAATATTCATGCTGTATGTTCGGAAATTAGTAGCTGATAACACAATCTACATATTTTTTAAATATCAATCTTCTATTAGCATGCGCTTATACATTAACGTTTAAATGTTGCTTCCCAAGCCGATTGAAAACTTCCCATCGAAAAAAGGACGATTTTTCAATCGGGCAACCGAATTTGAGACTTTTTGACGGCGAAGTTAGTCGGTCATCCCGGCCTGTTGGGTGATTGTTTGCGCTTACTTGAAAATCAACAATTCAACTGAATTAGTTGTTACGTTACAGATGAGAAAACGGGGCCTATCATTACAAAACTGTGAGGGTAGTATAAAGCTGTCCACGTTGAAGAGGCCACATATTTTCTGCCATCAAGCCTATTGACTTTTACTATTTACTCTAGTCATGAACGTTCATCGGCGCAGGCAAGGAATCACGTTTTATTTTATAGACGAGGTCTCGAAGTGTGTAAAAACAGCAGGTCGAAACCAATGATTGGTACTTGCTCACAAAACGTACCTACAACCCGGTCACTACCGCTGTTGTCAACCAGCGACCATTATCATAGACGCCGGCCGATTATCTGTCAACATACAGCCACCAGAGTCACTGTTAGGGTCATCTTAGGGTCATCATCTCATGCCTTCGGATGAGTTAAGAGTCCAAATTATATCTGAGAAGGGCTACCTGAACTTACTTTGATAGCTCTATCATCGTGACATGTTTTGGTAAGAGTCGTGTTCGTATGTTCAGCTTGGAAAGTAAGATGCCTCCCTACCGTCCATATACAGCTTCAATTACTCAGTTGCATAATGTTTGCTTGTCATTTTACCTAGTTTATATTTATTATTGTTCTACTTGAGTAACATAACATTTGTGAATGAGTATTTTTGATTATTATTTTATTATTGTTTATTATGTTGGATGCTATCACAGTTGTATATTTCCAAGTAAAAATTCTTACACGAAGATGGATAATTATTTTTGCAGTCACCGAAGATCACATGACAGCACATCACGAGGATGGTCGAGCCCTTCGCAATTCACGATTGTTTGTAGAGAGAGATGGAATGTATGAAGTATTTCCATGTTTACGATTCAGCAATGAAGCCCAACTGGTAACTTTCTCGTTGGCTATAAATTATTCAAGGAATAAATCCATTCCGTGAGTGAGTATTGGTCAGGAAGCCAGCCTTGCTCGGGTCGCTGCCTTAATGTGAACAGACTACGTGGAGTAAACGCAGTGAACAAAGCGGTTTGCATTTCATACCGACACTTTAAGTCTGAATTAGGGTGTACATATAATACTAAATAAAGGGAAGGCGGATGCAAGACAATGTCATCTAGAACGTGAAGACATATTGAACGAGCAATATTTCATGAATCATATGAGTGAAATATTAACAACAAAGTAACAGCGATTGCAAGCGAAACAGGTCTATTTGTTGACAGTGCACATCAAATGAATATTTGAATATTTTTCTTCGATCTGGGGCTTTTCTTCACATTTCCAAACCATTTAGCCGGGATTATGTTCTACAATTAATATTGCAGTCTATAACAAATCTTTGCGTAGCGTAAGCTGAACAAGGTTCTGCCGTAATAGGAGAACTCAGATAAAGATTGTGATTGCTTACTATAAGGGTTGAAGCAACTCATTTCTGTCTTTGGAGGTCAGACTCTTTGAACACATCTTAAGTGACCCTGAGACACACATCAGGTAGACCTGAGATCAAAACTCCTGCACCGAGCAATACTGGCGTAGCATCACCATTTCAGGTGTAATTCTATCTGAAATGGTGAGGCTGTGAAACACATTTGAAGTTTTATAATTGATGCAATTATGTAGGGGACAGAATTCACAAAATTTCGTAATTAAAATTTAACGAAGATTTTTTAATTCCGAGGATAAAGAAAATGCGAGTAGCTTTATTGTGAATTACATATTGTGAGAAACTGTGCTGGAGGTTCGATTTCGAACTTATGAATTCAGTCATCAAGATCCTTTTGAAACGTTGAAAACATATTCCAACTCCGTCATAACAATACGTCTTCTATCAGATCAGTTTGCTGGTGCACACGAGCCTCAACACGGCTGACGACAGAGTTTTTTTCTGTCATTACTCAATCAAAGGATTAATCGGGTTGAATTAGTGTCGACGAGGAGCTTTGGAAGAAACAGAACGGACGCACAGGGGGACAATTGGTGCGTAATATGAGAAGTGCGCCACAACTGTTGATAACGTAGCAACTCGCTTTCGTGATCATTTGGTGCGTAATATGAGAAGTGCGCCACAACTGTTGATAACGTAGCAACTCGCTTTCGTGATCATTTGGTGCGTAATATGAGAAGTGCGCCAAAACTGTTGATAACGTAGCTACTCGCTTTCGTGATCATTTGGTGCGTAATATGAGAAGTGCGTCACGACTGTTGATAACGTAGCAACTCGCTTTCGTGATCATTTGGTGCGTAATATGAGAAGTGCGCCACAACTGTTGATAACGTAGC
>SDVV010006995.1:0-18061 GCA_016164225.1 Gammarus roeselii
TATATCAATACTCTTTATCTACATAGTGTCCCTCCGTGTTTCTCGAAGTTAAATTTGCTGATTATTTATTTGCACAGCTATTCAATTAAAGATAGCAAGTTAGTCATGTCCTGCTGTAGAAATACTCATAAAGTTTTCATCATTTGTAGGTACAGATCATCGCACCACGCCCCTCACGTCAACGTCTTGCTAGCCTCCTGGAGGACAGGTTCCACCTTCATTGGTGAGTAGGGATTCAGTGTATCAGGCACTTGCTTTAAGATATTGGATGAAGGACCGAAATCCCCTAAAACCAAAGGGCCGGTACTATGCGAGGATAAATCAAATGATCGCTTTTAGTTTTCTAAAAACAAACTGGGAGAGGCGGGAAGACAGATTTGAACGGATGCGCCCTGGGATGTTCAATGGCGTGGAGATTTGTATTGTTACCCATCTAAATTAAACAGAAACCGTGAATGATCATGTCTCGCTGTGCATGAAAAACCCTGCCTCGCTGTGCATCAAAATCTATGTCGCGCTGTACGTGAGTGACAATGTCATGCAGTTCATAAAAAATCATGTCTTGCTGTTCATGAAAAGTCATGTCTCGCTGTGCATGAAAAACTATGCCTCGCTGTACGTGACGGACCATGTCTCGCTGTACATAAAAGATCATGTCTCGCGGTACAAAAATGGCCTTGTCTTGTGGTAAATATTGGACCATGTTTGGCTGTACATGAAAGACCATGTCTCTCTCTAAATGATCGACCATGTCTTGCTGTACATAATGGACTATGATTTGCTGTACATGGAGGGCCATGTCTCACTGTACTGAAGCACCGTGTTTGGCTGTTCAGAACGGGCCATGTCTTGCTGTACATGAAGGACCAAGCCTCACTGTACATGAAGGACCAAGTCTCGCTGTACATGAAGGACCATGTCACGCTGTGCATGAAGGACCAAGCAACACTGTACATGAAGGACCATGTCACGCTGCACATGAACCATCATGTCTCGATGTACATGAAAAACCATGACGAAGTACCATTTTTCGCTGTACATGAAGGACCATGTCTACCTGTACATGAAGTTGCATGTCTCGCTGTTAATGAAGAACAGTCTCGCTGTACATGAAGTACAAGGTCTCGCTGTGAACGAATGAACGTATCTTGCTGTACATGAAGTACAAGGTCTCGCTGTGAACGAATCAAAGCTTAATATAGAACAGACCAAAATAAAACTGATGCAATATTTATACCATAAAAGAAAGCTATAAGCTATAAATTACCTTCTATTCAATTCCCATATTAATCGTCATTTTAAAGCCACAAATATCCTGAAACTTGAAGATCAATATAACTCCCAAATTGTCCTATACGCATTTAAAACTTTTTGCAGAAACTGTGATCTAGAACTGTTCAATTCAAACAGAAAATTCTCGGATGTGCACAACCATTACACAAGAAATGCTAAAAACTTTTCAATACCCCGTAATAAAAGATCTAAAGCCAAATCCTGTGTCCACTTCAATAGTGTTAACATTTATCTCGCTAGCTCCAGTTTATTGTCAGAATGTTTCTCTTTCAATCTCTAGGTCAAGACTGAAAGAGTCATACTTATCATCTTACTAGCCCAACAATGACTTCTTTTCGCTTTATTGTTTCTCACCGTCTCTCAATCGAATATGAATTTGTAACCTTGTAATTACCAGCTCAACAACCTTGCGGTATATTTGAAGTTGCATTCTCTCAATGTTAATAGTACTCTTCTGTCAAATAGTGTCAGGTATTTAACTGTCCCTGGGTTCGATTCCAGTTGGTGTCTAGGCTTAATAAATCAAAATACATGTATGTTTAGATACTTTAGGATAGATAAAATCGATAGGTAATGACCCACGGATTAGGTTGCCAAGAAGCTCTAAATAGCTTATTTGGGCCTTAAATTTTGTACCCTTAAATATTATAACAGAGAATTGAAATAACATGTAAACTGTACAATTTTGTTGTAATAAACTGTTTCAAGTTTTTCAACTGTTTCAACACCTCTAATAATAGGGTTTGAAGAGGGGTGAGCCTCTCCTTCCCCTGCTCTTCTTGCCGTCATTGAGAGAGGAGTTTACCTAGGAAAGGATTACTAGCCCCATCGTTCCGCTCCTATTTGTCCCCTCCTACGACACGCAAGGGGTTACGGTAGCAAAATTCTCAATCCCCCGCCACAAGGCTCACCTGTTACGCTAGGGATTCCATAGCGCAAGGGGTTACCGTCACAAGATTCGCAATTCCCACAATAGGGCTCACCTGTAACCCTGGGGATTATATTGTATAAAAAACGACAAATTTGGCTGAGCTCAGGGATTTGCTGGTAAGAAATAGGTACCAGTATTTGAGTCGCTTACCTAGACGAGCAAGATTTCTCACCCTAGATGATTAAAGACATCGGTCAAGGACAGGTTAGTGTGATCCGTTGTCTAAATGATCAACTGTCGACGATTGTAATCCTCTAAATGATCAACTGTCGATTATTGCAACCCACTTAATGATCAACTGTCGACTACTGTAATCGTCTAAACGATCAACTGACGACTACTGTAATTGTCTAAACGATAAACTGACGACTACTGTAATCGTCTAAACGATCAACTGACGACTACTGTAATCGTCTAAACGATCAACTGACGACTACTGTAATCGTCTAAACGATCAACTGACGACTACTGTAATCGTCTAAGCGATCAACTGACGACTACTGTAATCGTCTAAGCGATCAACTGACCACTACTGTAATCGTCTAAAGGATCAACTGACGACTACTGTAATCCTTTAAATGCTCAAATGTCCGTCTACTTTAGGGAAAATGCTCGCGGCACATCCGGGTTCCTTCTACCACTACGAACCGTTGCATGTTCTGGGTCTTCAACAAGCCAGGGATGGAACTCTCTTGGCGAACGCGTCCTCTCGTCTGCTTCAGCACGCGCACTGCGACATCTCAGGTGAAGACATGACGCGCGAGCAGGTGAAGACATGACACGCGATCAGGTGAAGACATGACACGCGATCAGGTGAAGACATGACGCGCGGTCAGGTGAAGACATGACGCGCGATCAGGTGAAGACATGACGCGCGATCAGGTGAAGAAATGACCCGCGAATAGGTGAAGACATGACCCGCGATCAGGTGAAGACATGACCCGCGATCAGGTGAAGACATGACCCGCAATCAGGTGAAGACATGACCCGCGATCAGGTGAAGACATGACCCGCGATCAGGTGAAGACATGACCCGCGATCAGGTGAAGACATGACACGCGATCAGGTGAAGACATGACACGCGATTATGTGAAGACATGACCCGCGATCAGGTAAAGACATGACACGCGATTATTTAAAGACATGACCCGCGATCAGGTGAAGACATGACGCGCGATCAGGTGAAGACATGACCCGCGATCAGGTGAAGACATGACCCGCGATCAGGTGAAGACATGACACGGCACCTAGGCGGTGGTTAACAATTTGAATTGAACGTCATGCTCGCGTTATTGTCAGAGTTCAGATTGATCAACTAAGCTTTCATAGATGTTTTTCTTCCGCTCCACTATCCTCCCTCTCTCTTGAGTCACAGCGGAGTACGCGAACACCAGTCGCACTCTTCGGTACGGGCTACAAAACAACGCTCCCTGGGAGTTGGAGTGTGGCGGTTCCTCAATCAGCCGCCGCAACGCGACGCACTGGTGCTGGGACACTGAGTTTCTTCGTGACCTCTGCCAGATACACCCTTACCAACTGATCAAAACAGTGCGAGTGCGTCTGCATGCGCTGCAGCTGCTTCTAGAAGACAGGTGGGTCTTTTTAACTCTAATTATCTTCAGAAAGTATTCAGCATGCCTAACATATTCAGAAAATTTCAGCATTGCCTTACAGCATTACTAAACATGTCCAGAAAGTATTCAACATTGCCTAACATGTTCACAAATTATTCAACATTGCCTCACAGCATTGCCAAAAAAAATTCACAAGGTATTCAGAATTGACTAACAGCATTATTTAACCTGCTCAGAATGTATCCAGCATTGCCTCACAGCACTACCTAACATGTTCAGAAAGTACTCAGCATTGCATACCCTGTTTTCAGACATGAATTAGAATTCGTGCCAATCGATGAGTGTTTCATGGAAGGTATAAGAAGCCTAACAAATCTTCTCACAATAAGCACGTCAGGCTCTGGATTATATTGTATTATTTAAAACATGCACTTTACGGATTATGAGCTTGCGATTTGCTTGTAAGAGTCCCCTCAATAAACAGTCTTTGACAATTTTACTCTGGTCAACAAAATATCATATAGAATATTTAGCAACCACACCGGAATTCGAACCCGCGGTAGTCAGAATACAGAGCAGACACCCTACCCAACGTCATGGCAAAACAATACTCTGGACAGTCACGAGAAGCTTGGCAATCGTTCACTCTCTAGTCGAGTCAAACGAGTCACCTAAGGATGTATTGTCCGGTTTGACCTCTGAATCCCATTCACAACTCATTGAGATGGTAGGTATCTAATACTCTGCTGCGGTATACCACTTCTAGCTACGATGTCTCATGAGCCAGTTTAATTGTAGAGGCAACCATTTCGCCAGAAGCTGTGGCGTGCACCTTCTTACGGATTGGGCGTAACTAATTTGCCATCTTTGATGTGGTCCTTTTCAATATATGTCCTATGTATAAGTTGCCTTGAAATGTTCAGTAATTACACATATAATTGTCTTGAGGCCAAACTAGTTAAAATTCGGAAATCTAAAAAATCGAGTGCTACTTCTGGGCCAAAACAATATTAACAGAGGAATCCGCTATAGCGATGATAGGACTCAATTAGGCATACAAGCTGGCAGAATCTAGACAAATTACGATGGTAATTATTTGCTTCTATTTGTACTCAATGAGAGCAGGAATAAAGCCAAGCTTCATTGTTTTGATATGTTGTGGTCTAAAATATTTTCTAGGTTTTTCCTCAAAATAGGTGGAGCAGAATCATAATTCCCCAATTGAGACATTCCAGGAAAATCAAAAATTCTTAAACCTAATCTGTATTTATAAGTGAAGGCAAGATCAGGTCAAAACCGACCTTACAATCAACCCTCCGAGCTAAGACCAATTTAGGTGGCCAGTGCAGGCCCCTCTCGCAACTGGCGGCCAGAGCAGGCCCCTCAAGCAACTGCCGGCCATGCAGCGCAGGCCCCTCAAGCATCCGATGGCCAGCGTAGGCCCCTCTAGCAACTGGCGGCCAGGGCAGGCCCCTCTATCAGCTGGGGCCAACGTAGGCCCTTCTTGCAACTGGCGGCCAGCCCAAAAACACTTCTAGCAACAGGTGACCAGGACAGGCCTCATGTAGTGTTGTAGGGCCGTGACGCTTACCTAAGCCCTTCCTAACTAACTCCAGCATCTCTTGCTCAAGCCCCAACGCCCATGTAGTGTGAAGGCCCGCGACGCCTACCTAAACCCTTCCTAATCTACTCTAACACCCTTCGCTCATGCCCAACGCCCGTGTAGTATTGCAGGGCCGTGACACATACCCAAGCTCTTCAACCAAACCCAATACCCCTTGCTCCAGCCCCAACGCCCGTGTAGCGGTGCTTGGCCGTGATCCTAGGGCCACCAAACACTCTCGCCGAGCACCTTTGTTCTGCCATCGACGCGAGCCCCTGTGTGACGACCCGGGCCTCTGCAGCGACATGGTAAAGGACTATCACACGGCTGTCACCTATGAGACTCTGTTCCCGGGGAAAGTACGGTGAGGAAAAATTGATAAGAGCCTATTTTTACTTAAGTTTCTCCCTACACAGGTCTGCCTTCATCTGCCTTCGGAGAACGAGGACGCCGTATAGGGTTAAGTCGCGGAGCGACACAGCAATCGATGCCACGGTGGCAACGGGGCAACTAAGCTAATGCTGGGGTTAAGATTTTCTGTCTTTTTTTCTGATGCATTGCCATAAACATCCCCCTCTATTATGGAGGTCGTTTTAAGGTGGTTGTCGGCCACAGTCATTGGCGGGGAAACGTGTGACTTCCTATTACTAGTTTTTTCTCGAGTAATATTAATTGCCAAGTAACATGGAGTCGCATGGCCTGGGGCTAATGAATTGCTTATCCATAATGCATAGGACGCCAGTCAATGTGGAGTCACATGGCCTGGGGCTAATGAACTGCTTATCCAGAATGCATAGGACGCCAGTCAATGTGGAGTCACATGACCTGGGGCTAATGAACTGCTTATCCAGAACGCATAGGACGCCAGTCAATGTGGAGTCACACTGCCTGGGGCTAATGAACTGCTTATCCAGAATGCATAGGACGCAGGTCAATGTAGAGTCACATGGCCTGGGGCTAATGAACTGCTTATCCAGGATTCATAGGACGCCAGTCAATGTGAAGTTACATGGTTTGAGGCTAATGAACTGCGTATCCAGAATGCATAGGATGCCGGTCAATGTGGAGTCTAATGACCTGGGGCTAATGATCTGCTTATCCAGAATACATAGGTCGCCAGTCAATGTGGAGTCACATGGCCTGGGGCTAATGAGCTGCTTATCCAGAATACATAGGAAGCTATCCGCTCAGGAAAGACGCTGCACATTTTGGGAGATTTCAATGAGGATCAATTAAAATTGAAATCCAACAATATGAAACCGATTTTATACCGACTCGGGCTGCATCAGCTCATAAAAGTGCAACAAGAATCAGTCTCGAATCCCAAACTGTATTGGATCTGCTCATAAGTAACAGTCCGTCTTCTATTGTTACCACAGACGTATAGCCGAATTTTTTCTCGGACCACCATGAGATAAACTGCACCATTAACATCAAAAAAGAGAAGAAACAAGTATAAAAATATCTTGTCGTACAAAAAGAAATTAACCCGCGGATAATTTCATAGCACAACTAGTGGCAAATGTCGAGATGATAAAACCAATACATAGTAAAAATAACGTCACAGAGCATGCCAAATTACTCACAGACTCTCTTCTCACATGTGTGAACGCTGTGGCGCCAACGGAAACTAAAACAATGAAAAGCATACCGGTTAAATGGATTACAGAGAAACTACGAAACGAAATTGCACTTTAAAATATCTCAAACGCAGAACAAAACAAAGCATCACTTGGTTAGAATTATTTCGAATTCAAAATAGAAGAGTCAAACGAGAAGTCGGGAAGGCAAAAATTAAATACCATCATGAGGAACTAGAACAGTGGAACAACAATAAAAAAGAAACATGGGATTTACTGGAAAGAATTGTTCCTTAACAAAAAAAAAATCACCTCGCCTACTTATCCGAAGTTTAACAACTACTTTGCTGGAGTTGGGAAACAGGTTTTTGAAGAGGTAACTCAGAAAGCTCGTCAAGGATTACAGAGCGACGCAACAGATACATGGAGTCCAAGAGCTTTCGATGGAGACAGCGACCAAGAAGCAAACGTCAAATGGAAACCAAAGCAAGTATCGCAACACGAAGTAGAACGAGCTGTTTTTACCTTGAGGAACAGAGATTCTACGGGAATAGATGGTTTCGCCCTACAATATCTGAAAAATAGCCTAATAGCTACCTTGCCTTATATCAGCATAGTTATTAACACCTCTATAGCAAGTGAAACTTTCCCAGAGATCTGGAAGCATGCAATCATACAAGCAATTCATTAATCTGGGGACAAGAATGAACCATACAACTTCAGACCGATCAGTCTTCTGCCTGTTCTATCTAAAATTCTAGAAAATGTAATATCTATCCAATTGATTGATTACCTCGAATCAAACAAGCTGTTCAATGACTGCTAGTATGCTTATCGGCGAAAATGGTCAACAGAAGACGCACTTAAGTGGATCACTGAAGATCTGTACAAAAACTTTGATGAGGCGCAGATATCTCTGCTGGTATTGCTAGACTTATCGAAAACATTCGAAAGTGTAAGCCATATAATTCTCTTTGGCAAGCTCCGCAACATCGGAATAGACCCTACTTGGTTCAAAAGTTATCTGATGAATCGGCAATAATCAGTTAAACTTGATAACGCAACTATGTCAAATCCGACCACAGTTGCCTTTGGGGTCCTTCAAGGTTCGATACTTGGCCCTTTGTTGTTCATGATTTTTGTAAATAACATCGACTGTAAAATACCAAAAATTCAAGCGAAAATGGTAATGTACGCCGATGATGTTCAAATATTGCTTCCACGAAAACCGTCAGATCTGAATGCGTTGAAATACGACGCTGAGACAGCCGTAACTAATCTGAAATTTTGGTATGATACAAATAGACTCAACCTCAACTCTGAAAAAAACAAAATGCATCTTGTTCGGCTCGAACTCGAAAAGAAAAGCAGTTCTAATTAATTTCTCTATCAGGATAGGCAAACCTGACATTCCTGTTGAAAGTAAAGTATTGGTCTGGGAGTATGGTTTGATCCCGATCTTTCCTTCAAACACCACGTAACTTCTCTGTGTTCCAAGTTGAATGGAACACTTTTGTTCCTAAACTCCGCAAAAAAAGATTTGAATTTCATATCAAGATTATCGATTGTCCACGATTTAGTATTTTCTATGATTGTCCACGCTTTAGTATTTAGTCTTTCAATTTGGGGGAAATGCACATAAAATCAAAGAGAGATAGTGCAACGTTGTATAAACTTTGCGGCAAGAATAACATGCGATTGTAACCACAGAAAACGAGACTACGTAAGTCCTCTCCTCGAAAAATTACAGTGGCTCAATATCGACAACAAACTGGCACTCCATGAGTCGATCAGAATTCATAAAGATCTTCTAGAAAAACGTTCACCAGGCAGCCAAAAGCACATATATTCTTGAGGCGATAAGAACAATCGATTCACAAGAAATAATGATACTCGGCACGTTGAACACAGGAAAACAGGCCTGTCGAGCTTTTTCGATCACTGGACCAAAATCCTGAAACAACCTCCCAACAAACCTCAAGAATCTTGAATCCAACACGTCCGTCAAGAATAGGCTTGATGAACATCTATTGACCGATCAATTCAAAACCGTAACTTTACCCACAAACACAAGCTAAGTACATAATACCAGTAACCAGAAAATGCATTCTGTTCTTGAACATGTCCGAAACCACCTCCACCATAACTCTCAACATTGAGACACCATCTAATCGTCTCTACTCTGACGATACATATGTTTTCTATGTTGCTACCGATCACAATTGTCTTTGCAAATTACCATAAGTGTTAACTAGCGTTTTGTACATTTCTTTGTTTTAAATGTTACAGTCGTTTTGGTAGAGTTAAAATGCAAACTCAGTCTTTTCGAGGAACGATAAGCAGCTTCTAACTTTGACAAAAGTTAACTCGATTTTAATATGGTTCACTGAATTATTTCTAACAATTACCGTACCATTTTTGATGATACAATCATTGCCTTATAAGCTAATATTTAGTTTTGTCTTTTATAAAAGAAGTATATTCATCCAACTTGTGGACTCCAGCATTGTATTATTCTGATTGTCAATCATTTTTATAATTTCCTAGCGGGCTTGAAGTGTGTATATTGGATATTTCAATTGTTTGGTATGTATTTTATGTATTATTTTTTTTGTATAACTAATGTCGCCTATTTGCTTCATTATTAATACAATGGTTTAGACCCATCTTTACAATATTTTAGCGCTTTTCGATTTCCCAACCCTATATTGCATTCATATTTTCTGTATAATTCATGTCGTCCATCCACATGTTTGACATCGTACAATAATTTCGACTACTCATTACAATATGTTAACAAATTTTGATGTCCCAACCCCATGTTCTCGGGAATCTAACCACATGCATGCGGGATTTTCCACCCCATGTTCTTGTTATTTTCCACACCCATGTATTTTGTTATTAATCCACCCCAAGTATTTCTTATTTTTTCATCCCCGCGTGTCACTGGTTTTCCCAACGCCATGCAGTTGGAATTATCTTATCATAATGGACATTTTCTATATGTGCACAGATACTATTGTAATTAATATTTCGATCCATGTAATCCGAACCGGCGACTCCTAGAGATGAGCTGTGACAAATTCAAATAGAACTTTTGTTTTCGTTAATTCAAGTAGCGTAGTTGATTATGAAAGTTCGTGTCTTATATTTAAGAATTTATTTATTTCCTAAAAATTGAAAACCCATTGTCAGACGATGCAAATAAATGGTCTAATAATAATAATAATTTCCGTAACAATGCGGATGTCCAAGTTCAGTGTAACTCGACACAACTGTCCGAACTACTCTTAAAATAGAGAGCTGCTAAAACATGTAATTCGGTTGTTACACATATAAGTACGAGTAGCAGTACAGGTACCATCAAACGTGTATACTAAAATTATTCCTGTTTGGAATTGTACGTGCAGAAATTCTTGATTAGAATTGTTCTTTCACTATGAAATTTACAGTCAGCTATTTGATTTGATTTTTTTCCTGTTCATATACTTGAATTTCCAGTTATCTCGTTCATGTAGAAACCTGTTTAATTATTAGACTCACTTAAACGAATCATTGAAATGTTTTTACCTGTATTTATGTAACATGTCACGTTAACTCGTCAGTGTGTCTCCGTGTGCCCAACAATGTGGGACCAATATAGTAGACAATTTACTTATGACATTTTCTACTCTCAGTTTCTTGATTACATGTCAGCTGAAACGGTAAATTGTCATGATTAAGTGAATATCTGTTGTCCAACTTACTTTATTATTTTTATGGAAATCTATTGTCAAATGTAAATTTTATATTAGTCTTGACATATTGAACAATTGAAAATAGGGGATCTCCTCCAACAATGTTCATCGATTGGTGGGATGTAGAGGCAAATTTGATCCCAAATCATAGTAAGTAGTTAATATTAAGTATATCTAAGTAGCCAATGTTGTATTCAAAACATCACACGTTGCCGAAGACTAGGTACACATCATACGTGCATTCTGATATTTCTGCAACTTGTCAACATGACATCATTCCTAAATGAATAATAAATCCAAAATCATTCAATTCCTATAGTAAATTTGCAGTAGAAAATCAAGGCAAATCTGATCCGACTCTGTAATGTTTACAACAGTTTAAAGGCCCAGAGTCATGCAGAAAAAGCTTTTGTTATATTACCGATATATACTACAGTGATGCAGTATAAAAAATGAAGTACAAGATCTCACCTCTTGAAGCCGAAGGTTCGTGACGTCATAATTTGGTTTTCTAAGAAAATGTTCAGGAAAAACAATTCATGACGTAACAGACTTTCAACTTCAGGGGGTGATGTCTCACAAATAGTTTTTTTATTGTTATTATTTCTGTTCGTAGTCTCATAGTTTAATAAATCGCTTTTTTAGCGAGACACAGGCTCAGTTAGTATTCCAATCTCTTAGTCTTTCAGCTTAACAACCTGTTTGTTTTTCGAGACACTGGTTCAGTTAGTATTCCAATCTCTTAGTCTTCCAGCTTAACAACCTGTTTGTTTGTCGAGACACTGGTTCAGTTAGTATTCCAATCTCTTAGTCTTAAAGCTTAACAACCTGTTTGTTTGTCGAGACACTGGTTCAATTAGTATTCCAATCTCCTAGTCTTTCAGATTAAATACCTGTTTGTTTGTCGAGACACTGGTTCAATTAGAATACGTGTCTCGTGGTCTCATAGCGTAATAACCTTTTTTTTTGGCGAGACACTGGTTCAGTTAGTATCCGTGTATTAATCACTTGTTTAAATTGATCCTCTGCACCTACAGAGCAATGATATAAAGTGTAACCCGGTAATCATACCTATCTTGACCCGAAAATGTTCATTGGACAAGGAGAGTAATATAATTACTGAGCTGATTTCTGAAGAATACACTTTTCAAGCATCTATGATAAAGTTCATATTCACACACTCTTGTTATCTATGAACAAGAAACAATTTGCAAAGCATTAACGAAAACTATTCAATAGCCGGCATAACCACTGCCAACAGTTACCAAGTACGAGCAGATCAGCCTAGCGAGCTTATCAGCATGGCAAGCTTGTCAGCGTAACGAGCTTATCAGCGTGGAGAGCTTATCAGTGTGTCAAGCTGGTCAGCGTGGCGAGCTGGTCAGTGTGGCGAGCTCATCTGCGTGGCGAGCTGTTGGGACACAATAACACAATACATAAAACATAAATATGTACAATAAATATAGAATGCGGATAAAACAGTAAAAAAAAAAGCACAACAAACCACGAGCGCGTGTAATGGTAAGCCAAGGCTATCAAATATGATTAGGTGGCTCACCACAACGTTCAGGTAGTCTTAATTCATATAATCCGCCTAATACATTGAGGATCGAAGGATGTTAGGAAATGTGTGAGCCTGTGGGAATTAGAGAGCTCATACACAAGCGGAATGGTATCATTGTAGTACCCTAAGTCAATACATAAACACACACAAATGTAAGATTTGTATGATGATGAGTAGCGTGTATCGCATAGTGTGACCAAGTAAATGAGCCCGTGAATGACCGGCATCGTACATCCTGCTTTCTGGCTGCGAATAAGTAGCAGCCTTACCGGAAAATGCCATGGAACAAAAAATAATAATTGAGTAAATTGAACGTATTCAATGAATATGCATTACATCCTGCTGACGCGTAATATTCCGATCTGGCAGAAAAAAAGTATATGTGTTTAAATATAAATGTATACATATATACCTTAATATATATCCCCACATATACATACATACACACACATACATATATACATGTACATAGAGCAATTGGTTGATTACCTGCCTGATACATTGGGCCGCAAGGGTTGTCATGTTAGGGTGCGGGTCCGTGTGAGTTAGTGAGCCACTGCCAAACATGCCCGAATGGTTGGAGGCGGGCCTATTTGAAGTGACCATTTGCGAGGATATCACAGTCGCTACGTGACTTAGAATTATCACAGTTGCTACGTGGCTTAGAATGATCACAGTCGCTACGTGACTTAGAATGATCACAGTCGTTACGTGACTTAGAATTACTACAGTCGCTACGTGAATTAGAATTATCACAGTCGCTACGTGACTTAATATGATCACAGTCGCTAGGTGACTTAGAACTATCACGGTCGCTATGTGACTTAGAATGATCACAGTCGCTACGTGACTTAGAATTATCACGGTCGCTATGTGATTTAGAATGATCACAGTCGCTACGTGACTTAGAATTATCACAGTCGCTACGTGACCTAGAATTATCACAGTCGCTTCGTGACTTGGAATTATCACAGTCGCGACGTGGCTTAGAATTATCACAGTCGCGACGTGGCTTAGAATTATCACAGTCGCTACTTGACTTAGAATTACTACAGTCGCTACGCGAATTAGAATTATCACAGTCGCTACGTGACTTAGAAATATCACGGTCGCTACGTGACTTAGAATGATCACAGTCGCTACGTGACTTAGCATTATCACAGTCGCTACGTGACTAAGAATTATCACAGTCGCTACGTGGCTTAGAATTATCCCAATCGCTATTGACTTAGAATTACTTGCGTTTCAGTAATTCGGAAGAAGTACAAATGAATTCACTGTCGGGTGAAAACAGAGCACAAAAGAATGTCGGGCTAAGAGGAGAGTACGGGGATGGTTCAACGGTGTTTCCCTATCCAATGCTCGTTTGACCTCGAAAGCAAAAAAAAAAAAATCCAGGGCCAGAACAATGCGAAGTCAAAGGGACAGAACGAGCTGAGATTAGATTACAGGATTTGGCAAAAGTACAGCAGTATTTTTATTAACTGTTTCTATTTGTTCCAGGACCAAAACAAAGAAAAGCCAATGGAGCATAGTATGTGGAGCTATGTTTATGTTCCGATGGCAGAACGATAGTGTTGATGCTCAGCGCGAGCCACAGAATATAGTTTTTCTTTATCAGTTTCATGTTAAGTACCATCATTGTTTTCACTCTATCTGCCCCTGCCGACGGGCAAACAATGGAGTGGTGCATTACTACTTGAAAGAAGATACGGTAGAGCGGTTTTGGATATCAGCCGGTTGATTATTGAAAAAAATGAACCTGAAATAGTGAATGTTTTGGCGCCAGTCTGTGTTCTTTGGAACTATGTCAATATTATTTTCCTGCCTTGTTGATCATTGATGGGTCGCATTACAAGTTGGCAACACAACACTGTTTGAACATGAATGCTTTTTCTGAATTTTAAGGACTCGTATAGCTTCACTATGCTCCGAAAGCTCATGGATGTTCAGTCACCCAAATTTCTTTAGAATAAGGGTCACGTGATCACTCTTTCTAAAGTTCCCATCATGGGCTTCTTTTGCGGTGAAGTTCATGGTACGTTATATGTCTGAGAGTTATGTTTTCGTGTTTAATACGAGTAGTCTGAACTCAAAGTCGAGTTGTTTCTTCGCCAGACTGAGAAAAAAAGTGACCATTCAGTTTAGAACAATGCTTATCAAATGTTCAAATGTCCTACTTGGATCAAGCCAAACTCTCAGGCTTGTGACTCTGCCATCAAGAGAGGTTTTTGCTCCCATACAATCAAAAATAAAATTCCCAAGATAATGCACTGGATTTTATCTATATTAACAGTTGGCCCATTTGAAAAACACCAATCTTTTATATGAGTCAACGCTGTTTCTGTTTCCTTCTTCAGTTTTTCTATTTCGCTTACCGATCAAACAAACAGCAATTGAACATCCTCAGCATATAAAGTCATTCTGGTGTTGTCGAGAGGGTTTCCACAGTTGATATCATTAATAAACACAAGGAAAAAATAAACGGTCCGAGTATCGATCCTTATGGCAATCTGAAAATGACCGGTCTTAGAGTGAAGAGGTAATCTTTCTACTAAACCGGCAGATTGAGATCGATGCCTGACGTGGCTTTCAAACCAGGATGCTTTGAGATCGATGCCTGACGTGGCTTTCAAACCAGGATGCTTTGAGATCGATGCCTGACGTGGCTTTCAAACCAGGATGCTTTGAGATCAATGCCTGACGTGGCTTTCAAACCAGGATGTTTGAATGTTCAGTTGTAAGAGTTTCTTTTTAGATAAATATCGAGATTTAATTTGTGAAATGGCTTAGAGAGGTCCAGCAGCACGCCTAATGACAGACTGTTTTCGACTATAGCTTGTATACATGTTCGGAGATTTTCAGAAGTGCGTCTTCAGTAGAGGTCTTCCGTGGGTATGAATACTGACAGTCTTGATTAACTTTGCATCCTCAAGGCAGTCAAGGAGTTGACGTGCAATGATTTTTTTCTAAAAAAATGAAGTTACTGGTAAGTGGTTTATGGATCTATGATTTGAGGTGCCGTTTACGTCCCCTTTTTGTGGATAGCTTTGATGAGCACGTGTTTCCAATTTTGAGGGGAGTTATTTATTGCAATGGATGTGTAGACGAGCATGCAGCTGGAGATATGGCAGAACAATTTCTAACCCGTTCTTGAGGTACTGTAATGCTATGCCATCGTTCCTACAGGAATTGGTATTTTTACCCGTATAAATGGCCGACACAATATCAAATCTGCTTACCGGGCTCGGGGACGACATGTCGTCCTTCTTGAGGACGATCTGTTATGAGAGGGAACTGTGAACCGAGTTGGCTCATGCATGACCGGGGCTTCATATACAGCGGAGAGAATTTTCTTCTGTCCGATAATTGCATTTTCGTGTGTGTGCTTTCCAAAGTTAGCGAAAAAATCAGTGAAAGATTTTTCTGTACTTATAGGGTTTTCATAATCGAAAGATCTTTTTGATTTCTTGTGTAGCAGAATGTTCCCAAGGATGTTCAAAGTCTGCTTCGGGTTGTTGTTTGTAAACCACTTGTCAAACAATTGAAACGAGCGATTCATCTGTTAAATCATTGATATTTGCATCGGTGTACTGAAAGGTCCACTCTATATTTGAACTCATCGGAAATTTGAGTAATATTACCCATCAAGAGGCTTTGTCCACACATAGTACCGTAATAAATTTATATATAAAGTTAGATTCCCTGTGAGGAAAGTCGAATCCGTTTTTTCCGGTTGCATACTAACCATAAACGAATTTTTGCTCGCTACGGGGCATCAGGTAGGCGTCGTCGTAATTGTTTCATGGGATGAAACCCGAATAGTTGCTGCATCAATGCCACTGAAATTTTCATTCATCACAAGAGCAAAGTTTTCTAACGATATTTCAGAAGTTTTTCGATAGACCATACCAATTCTCGTTCTCACTTTGACACATTGAATGCCATGCAGGAGGAAATATTTTGTAATGAAGTTGAATTGCGAGTGAGCTCATCTCCAGAAATTATTTGACACTTCTGAATATTCATTCACATTTGCAAGTCTGGATTGACCTCGTGGAGAACACTTGTGGAATTATATTACATTTCGTGCAAAGCATGATCAAATAAATTAATTTTGTTTACTTGTTCCTGCATTTATTGTTTGAAACAAGACGTAACGGTCAATAACTAAAACTTGCAGTAAACATGTTTCTTCTTCATTGCATAGCGTTCGCCCTTACGAAGATTTGTAAGTTAGAGCATTAATCACGTACCAACGGTACATTTACTGATTCTCATTAAACAAAAATTCAAAATAACAGCAGAATTGCGATTGCATGTAAAATATATTACCTTAAAATCAAAGAATGCATCGGATCAGCTGAAAGACTTCGATACACTATAGATTTAATTCAGGTATTCGACTGTATCCGTGCTATGTTGAGGAGGATTGTTTGTCAATCTATCGTCTCTTTACCAGCAGTATAAAATTTTCACGACACTAAAAAAAATTCCGATCAATGCTCTGTGCCTCAAGTTTTTGTTCCAAATATTTAAGGTATTGTGTATATTTTCCTCTTGAATATATAAAATTCCTTTGTATGAAGCTCTGGGTCGTGTCTTCAGTGTTCAGAAGGTAAAATAAGATAGAGCATACACTAAGGGTCCAATGAGTTACACAGTACTTTGTAACTGCTTACTAAAGCTACTGTGCTCAAGCTTCAGAATATTGAAATATAAAACAAACTTCTTCAGTTTCATTAGTCCTCGAAAGAATTAATAAATTCAAGCTCCAAAAAAATCTTAGGTTATGTTTCATGTCCTAGAAATATGTATTCACACTCAAATAATTGTATATTGCAGGCTAATGCGGTATGAGGATTTCGTCGAAGAGCCCATGGAACAATTTCAAAAACTTACAAATTTCTTCAGCCTGAAATTCACCGAAACGATGATGGAAAGGGTCAAGAAGAGCATGAACGGCACCGCGGTGGTCCTCAAAAAACCCGGAGCGGTTCCCAAGAAGCCCAAGTATGTTCGTGTTCCGCCCGGGTCCGGCAGATCACAGGTGATTGTGAGTGCCCACAGCACCCTCAGGGACTCCAAGTTTGAGGCAACAGAGTGGCGGCTTGAGATGCTCTGGCAGGATGTTGTCAAGATACAGGATGAGTGTGAAGAAGCCATGAGGCTCTGGGGCTACAACATCGCGCAATCAGAGGACCAACTGAGCACTTTTGAGCCTACGGGGGCCTTCACAAGCAACATCAAGTTGTGATTGAGTATCCCTGGATATATGAACAGTTCCACAGACTAGTGTGCCCTCACACGGAGTGCATGGTTGGATGCAATCTGCTGCAGCATTCTCTTCAACATGTCGACATATTACCTGCAAAAATACGGCACATTTCCAATTGGTGGGGGAAATACAGTATTAGAGCGCCGCTGAGGTCAAGGTGTGGCTGCCAGTGCCTGCCTCCAGTGTGTACTGAGGTTATCGTTGACCCAAGTTTTTTCCTGTTGCTAAATAGTGTAGAGGTTCACAGTGAGTGTTAGTGCCACGGACACGCCTGCCACGACCCTGGTACAGATTTTTTATGCACCCTTTTTGAGACTATATTCTACTTGCTAGAAGCTCCAATTTTGTCGTGATCGGCCTCTTGTCACTGAGCGCCTCATACCCTCACGTTTAGGAAATTCGTGTGAAGGGATTAGACTTTAGTCTCACAGCACCCATTGTTACGGATGAACGGCTACTGGGTGCAGGGGAGCATATCTTTGCTGAAATTTGTCATATATA